>JAMPIV010002845.1:0-144668 GCA_024509875.1 Oreohelix idahoensis
GGTGCCTTACCCAGTTCACTACACTGCACCACGGTGACAGTTTATGGCATGAGCAGAAGGCTAAAAAAATAAATAAAAGAATTAATAACTATACTAGCCGCCATTAAAAACGCACCGAAATCATCACATGTTTTCACTGTTGAAATGTTTATGCAAGTGAGCGATTTTCAAACCCCGAAAGTGGGCAAGTGATGAAGTTCATGTATTCCCACTTTACTGTCGATGTGATGTTTACTTCAAATTGTGCGTGCTTCAAGGTTTTTGATAAATTCTGGCTTTATTAAAAGTCAAATCACATTGAAATTTGGCACACGCATTAGTCAAGTTTCAGCGAGTAAAAAGCCATTATCTGTTTTCATCGACAGAAAGTCTGTTAATGTTTTTGTCATGCCTCGACTGTCATCACAAGAGCGATGGCAAGCTGTTGGTATGCTCAGCAGTGGAATGGCGACCAGAGAAGTTGCCAGACATTTCAATTGTGACCAGTCCACTATAGTGAGGCTGAACCAGCGATTTTGGGCGACAGGTACCACCAATGACCGTCCCAGGCTTGGTCAACGGTATTACACGGTATTAATGATGGCTGTGACTGAATGACAGTGAGTGCGACTTTTGTTTTTACACCTAGGGTTGACAACTGCTTAGGAGCCGGTTCTGAATTGTCTCATGTTTAATAATACAGCAAATTTGGGTTAGTAAATGGATCAGAAATGTAAAATCAGTGGTTTCATGTATTTTAAATTTAGCACAACGAATTGTGGTTCATAAACTAATGCCATGCGTTTTTAATGGCGGCTAGTATATAAGCGTCCCATAATATCCATTAGTATCAGCACAGATTATGGATAAAGTTACTTTATACCCCAACAGCCCAGGGTAACTGTCTTAGAAGATAGCAATGGGGCTCTGCTCAATGAAAAAACAGCTGTAATGAGGAGGACAGAATATTGTAAAGAATTATATAACTGTAAACTCGACACTGATTATAGCATATTAAACAACATTAAGTGTGAAAACAGGGAACTCGGAAATGCAGCAATATTACGGGAAGAAGTGGAAGAGGCTATATGTTCGATGAAAGGAGGGAAGTCACCAGTGTAGATAATATCCCAGCAGAGCTCTTGAAATATGGCGGACCAGATATAATAAAAATCATGACAACAATTTGCCAGAAGATATGGAGTACTAAAAAATGGCCAAAAGAGTGGGCGCAGTCATTAGTAATACCGCTTCCAAAGAAAGGAAATCTAAAAATGTGCAAGAATTACAGAACCATTAGCCTTATTAGTCATCCAAGTAAAGTGATGTTAAGGATACTTTTGAACAGAATAAAACAGAAATCAGAAGAAATCTTGTCCAAGGAACAGGCTGGCTTTAGACCAAAAAGAAATACCTCAGAACAAATCTTCAATATTAGATTACTGATCGAAAAACATCTCCAGCATCAATGCGATTTATACCATAACTTCATCGATTTCACAAAAGCCTTTGATCGAGTCTGGCATGAAGGCTTATGGCAAATAATGAGAAAATTCAATTTTGATACCAACATCATAGATATCATTGAAGCACTATACAAGGACGCAAGCAGTGGTTTTTGCAAGCTATGACATTGGAGAATTTTTCAAAACAACTGTAGGAGTTCGTCAGGGATATATCCTGTCCCCAGTGCTCTTTAATATATATCTAGAACATATTATGCAGGAGGCTCTCTACGATTATAAAACAACCATATCGATTTGAGGCCGACCTCTTTGCAATCTACGTTTTGCTGATGATATTGATCTTTGTCGTGGAATATTCTAATCCACATATATAAATTATCAAGTAAATATAAAGCCTAATAAATACATATAATAAATAAAGGAAGAAGAATGGTAAAGAACAGTGCTGTCACAATGACAGTACTCGAAATCCCCCTTCTTTTCTACTTCGTCGGCAAATTGTAACGCTTTCACGTTGATATTAAAGGCCTTCTGCAACATACACGCGTTTCCCAAACACACAATAAAATGTGCTGCCTTTCTAAGAAAAACCTTGAAATATGCAAGTTGACCTAAATTTTAACTTCCTACGTCTCCCCTAACAACCAAGGATAGCCTTTATAGCCCGACTAATCGTGTTTAGCCTTACATATCATTCCAGCCAATCAGTTCAAATGTAACTTGTGGCCCATTTCCCGTACAATGGTGGTGAAAAAAAAATCTACCACTGAGCGATTCTGATTTTGGGTGTTGTCTGACAGCACTATCATTTTATTTTGGCTATAACTTGTTAATTCCTAGAATATTTGCATAACGTTGTACATATTCTTTGTCAGCAAACCCTAAGGAGCCCAAATATCCAAATTTAAAAGAGCTAAGTGGCTGCGTTCAAAATATGCAATTTCTAGGATAGTCGTGTAGTTGTTTTATTTTTTTTTATGTGAGAACCGCCACCTGTCCTGCTGTACTGTCAGACTAATGTCAGGATTTCGGACATAAAACAGTAGAATGTCAGGTTTCCCCAATAAGCGTTTTTCAGATTTTAAAACCTAACTCTGGGAAGGGTAGTGAATTTATCACTGTCCGTCTGAAAAAAAGTTAGTGCATGTAGTCTTACACGCGTGATGGCAGCATTTGTGTATCGCGCGACGCGTGTTTAGTGTTCGGCTTTCTGCCTCTCCCTTCTCGCTATCCTTTAGTCCATCTGTCTTTTGTTTTTGGTAACATAGTGTAGAAAAAGACATGAATGGAATTTAAAATTTAGGTCAACTTGCATATTTCAAGGTTTTTCTTAGAAAGGCAGCACATTTTATTGTGTGTTTGGGAAACGCGTGTATGTTGCAGAAGGCCTTTAATATCAACGTGAAAGCGTTACAATTTGCCGACGAAGTAGAAAAGAAGGGGGATTTCGAGTACTGTCATTGTGACAGCACTGTTCTTTACCATTCTTCTTCCTTTATTTATTATATGTATTTATTAGGCTTTATATTTACTTGATAATTTATATATGTGGATTAGAATATTCCACGACATCTCCCCTCTTAAAACAGACATTATATGTCAGTCCGTTATTCTATATACACATAGAGAAATTTATTATTAGTTCTGGGGTTTACGGTGATTCTCATCACACGGATGGCGGCTTAAAAAATCCGCTCCCAAATTTGTTTTTCCAGATATATACTCAATGCTAAAATTATATGGAGCCAAAAGTAAAGACCATCGGAGTAACCTGGAGTTCTCATGCCTAGCCTGTGCTAGAAACGATAAAGGTTTGTGGTCTGTTTGCAACTTAAAGGCCTTCCCATACAGATAAATATTGAATTTCTTTATTGCCCATATTACTGCAAGACATTCTTTTTCGCTAGTTGAGTAATTGATTTCAGCTTTATTCAATTTTCTGCTAGCATATGCCACTGGGCTTAATTCCCCTCCAATGCATCGGATTTCTGTAGTAGAGTTGCACCTAACCCAATATTACTTGCATCCGTCCTTACTATGAATTCTTGACTTAAGTCAGGTAATTTCAAAATAGGTTTACTTGTGAGCTTTTCCTTCAATTCTTGGTAAGCCATTTCACATTGTGGGGTCCATGTAATGCGATCTGGATGTCCTTTACGTGTCAAATCAGTTAACGGTGCACATATGGAATTAAAGTTCCTGATATACTTCTGGTAGAAACCACATAATGAGACAAAGGATCTCACGTCCTTCTTGGTTTGTGGTCTCGGGGCTTTCTGTAGTTTCTCTAAATTCTTTGGGTCAGGGGTCATGTTCCCTGATAAACTGTGTGTCCCAAAAATTCCAATTCTTTACATCCAACGCAACATTTGGTGGGTCGGGCTGTTAAATTTGCCTCCCTAAGTCGATTAAACAGCATGTTCAGAGAGTCAATGTGTTCCTCAAATGTTTCTGTGGCTATCAGGATATCATCCATGAAATTTGTTATACATGGATTATTCAGAGGGTCCAATAATTTTCTCATCATTCTAGAGAAGACACTAGGCGCATTCTTCAATCCAAATGGCAATCTATTAAACTCATAGTGTCCTTCTGAGGTACTAAAAGCTAGGTAGGGTCTAACCTCAGGCTTTACTGGAATCTGATAGTATCCTTTACTCAAATCCACTTTTGAGAAATATTTAGCTTTATTTAGTCTGGCAAACAGCTGAGTTTTATCCGGCAATGGATCCACCTGTCCTTCTGTAATAGCATTCAGTCTCCTGTAATCTATACAGAGTCTATGTTCTCCAGAGGGCTTCCTTAAGAGTACCACACCGGAACTATATGAGGATTCACTGTGCGAAATAATTCCTTCCTTCAACAGATAGTCTATCTCTTCCTTCAAAGCTTTCTCCTTAGCAAACGGAATCGAATATGGTTTCATACAGACAGGTGTGGGGTCTATCAGTTTCATATCATATTCCAATAGGTTTGTATGCCCTGGTCGGTCTGTTAACACCTCTGCATGATTATTTAGAACCTGTTGCACTCTCTCTTTCTGAGTTTTCGTTAAATGTGTACTGATTTTTACCTGTGCTGCTGTCTCACAGGGGTGTAATGGATATTCAAATGATGAAAGTGGTTCCTTTTTCATCTCCATGGCGATGGACAAGGTCAACAAGTGTGTCTCTTCCTGATGTTCTCTGTCCAAATATTTCTTCAGGAGATTCACATGATAGATTTTTTCTTTCCCCTTCTTATCTATCTTATAATTTGTTCTAGATACCTTCTCTAAAACTGTATATGGACCCTGCCATCCAATTTGTAACTTATTCTGACTCCCGGGCAAAAGAAGCAGTACCTTCTCTCCCACAGCCAAATCTCTGTCTTTCGCCTTCCTGTTATAATAGGCAGCATGTTTCTTCCTGGCTTGTTTTAAATTTTCATTGGCAAGTTTCCAGCCAGTTTTCAAACGAGTGGTCAGCTCATTCACATATTGGTATGAAGATGTAATGTTTTCCTCTGCCTTTTCATCAGTCCACGTTCTTAACAAAGCTACATATGGACCTTTAATTGTGTGGACCTATTTGTCCATGCACCGGTATGGTCTCTTCCACTCGAAGCTTTATAGTGATGATTTTTCCTCCCAGAATTTTCATGCACAAAACGACCGCTACCAATTTTTCTTTTGGGGCTTTCTCCCCACTTAAAATTCTTGATGAGAGATTTCCTCTCTACATCTTCTTCCTCCAGTTTGTTTAAGTCCGATTGAGGGATTGTCGGCTTATCCTGGGGTAAGACATCTTTTTGCACTCTCCGCATAGTGGCCATTGTAAAACAGTTACGTGAAGCTTGTCCGTGAAAAGGGGCTTCCCATTCCATTTGGTCCACTTTTTCAAATTTATATCTCTTTTTATTATCAGGCCTAATTTTGCCCCGTGGCGTGTCCAGGTCCTGATCCATGTTCCCACTTGTGGGTGTTCCCTCATGTGCTATGCTACACCTTTCTACAAAATTCTCAATGTCCCATCTTGCTTTGGGCCAATAATAATTGTGAGCCACCTTTTGAATGATAGTACCTATCTTCTCATGGTCCCCATCTGGTTTCACATGTAGGCTCCTTATTAAGTCTGTCCTATATCTTTTAGGAAGTACCAGCTGTCCTTGACCTTTGGATCTAGCTCCAGTCTTCCTATACATCAACTTGTTTTTCATGTAAAAATCTCCCTTGCCTGGAGTTGTATGACAAGTTGACAATTTTCTGAAACAAGGCTTGAGTGTTTTATCCCCAGCGTGTGCCTTCCTCATCTCTTCTGGAGTGGTATCTAACATAATATCCTCCTCCTGTCTTGAGGTCGACCTGACCTGAAGGGTTGCCATATACACAGGTTTCCTTCTGCAACGGTCAGTGTCATGATTGTCCATCTGACAATTCTTACACCACCTTTTTCCTTGGTTGAAAGATTTTCTTTCATCATATTTCCTTTCATCGAATTGTGGGGTTTTATTTTTATTTTCATACCGTGGCCTATCAAATTGGTGCTTACCTTTATTTTGATCCCTAGGATCAAATTTATTAAAGTTCTGTGGTGCCCTAAAGTTATCCACTTGTTTCTTTTTATTACCTGTTATCTCTGCTTGAGCTGCTTGATACCTTTCAGCAACATTTAGCAACTCACCCAGCCTCTCTGCACCTTGTTCCATGAGAAACTTTCTCAGGTCTGGAGCCATGGACTCTCTTAGTTGCTCTATAAGGACCATTTCCTTAAGATCTTGGGTTTTCCCCAGAGAAGTCCATTTCTCCAAGTATGTCTCTATTCGTGCAGAGAACTGGTGATAGGTTTCACCTGACAGTAGTTTAGCATTCCTAAATTTTTTCCTATAGAATTCTGCATTCTTTTCATATCTTAACAAAAGAGCCTGCTTTAGCATGTCATAATTTTCCTGATCACCTCTGCTCATTTTTGCAAAAACTTCATAAGCTGCCCCACGAAGTCCCTGAGATAACTTTAAGCTCCACCTTTCTCTCTCTAACCCATACGTGGTAGCTAATAGTTCATACCTATTTAGGTAGCTCTCTATATCATCGTCTTTCTCAACAAAATGATCTAAATGAAAATTCATAGCTGAGGTTGAGGCTCCGTGAGTAACCGTAGCATCAGAGGCAAAGGGACTGGCACCATTTTCAGGAGCATGGCCTTGAAACTCAAACTCCCTTAGTCGTAACTCATGTTCCCTTTGTAATCTCTTATCTTCTGCTTCCCTTTCTGCAGCTAATCTCTTGTCTTCCCTTTCTGCAGCCAATCTTCTTTCTTCTGCTTCCAATTTCTTAGCCTCAGCCTCAATCTGCAACCTCTTAGTCTCAGCCTCAGCCTCAAATTGTAACTTCTTAATTTCCCTTTCAGCCTCTAACTTTCTTTCGGCTTCAAACCTTCTTTCTTCGCGTTCAATAAATTTGTCACATTCCGTAGTAACATAGGCAACCATAACTTGCCCATCTAATCCTAACTCTTTTGCAGTCTGAACAGCAGCAGATCGAAATTTGGCCAGGTCCGCCATTGTCTATCAGGTAAATTTATACAATGTCTAACCAACAATTTAATCTCTAAATATATCTAATGGACAACACAGGCACCGTGAGCTCAACCTTATTTAATTCCACCCAAGGATACCTTTTAATTCTTATATTCTCTGAAGTGAATTACCCCCAATATTTATAATAGGGAAAGATTCAAAATCCCAAGAGCGAGACCCCAATATATGTGGTGAAGTGGGATGTTATAAATATTTATAGGGGACTTAGTGTACTGACTGAGATCAGCTGTGAAGGTATCTATATCTAATAAGTGTAGTGTATTATAGATAACCTTACTTGCTGCCACATATATATATATATCTCAGTCAGAATTATTCTGGAATAGTGTGATGACTACGTTGTATGTCTAGGGTATGTGTATGATGAAGTGTAAGTCATAACAACAACAGACGGATAAACAATTTAATTTATTCCACCACACTTGACAACACTGTGACACTCACATACATATAACACTCTAAAGGATAACTTAAAGGAGTCACTGATAACTTTTCAAATAACAATATGTATTCATTGCTGTTATGAATGAATATGTGTCCTGATTCAATTACAAAGGGAACCAGGAATCACAATCAATTTTACTTACAAGTTATATGTACAGAATTTATCAATATGAATATAGTAGTGACATATATTATTAAAAGTATCCTATGTGTGTCAGTTGTGTAGTGGTAATATGAGGTAATACTGGTTTTGTTTTGTTCAAGCTCTGTTGGTATTTGTCATCATGACTTCAATAGTTTGTCTTTAGGGGAACTATTATTGGAGATGTTCTCAGTTCCTGATATTAACACAATTTAATTCCCCTCTTAATGTTATTTTTACAAGGTCATTTTAAGCTGGGGGTACATAATTTTGAGCTCAGCTGGCCACATCAGCTTATCTGGCGTGATGGCGGCAGGAACAGACTCCTCTGCTCGACTCTCCCCTCGGCTCTGGAGACACCTCACTGATAGCTAAATGGACCCAGGAGTATGCTGTCCGACTCTGGATTCAGCAAAGCTCTGACCAGGTGCTGCTCAATACCATCAAGACCACGGTCCCACAATTCATGGAAACAAACACAGATACGTTGATTAGCAATGAATTCTGGCACAAAATACTGGCACAAATTCCCATCTGCTTATGTTCCAGGCTTTTATTTAACACAAATATGAGCTGGCTTCAACGCACTGTTGCTTTATCAAGCTTATTTGACTAGTGGTCTCGAACTAACGCTCCTAAGTGAGTATATCAGCGAGTCTAGCCAATGGAGCCACGTTTCGACAAGTATTTGAAAAAATTTTAACTTCCTACGTCTCCCCTAACAACCAAGGATAGCCTTTATAGCCCGACTAATCGTGTTTAGCCTTACATATCATTCCAGCCAATCAGTTCAAATGTAACTTGTGGCCCATTTCCCGTACAATGGTGGTGAAAAAAAAAATCTACCACTGAGCGATTCTGATTTTGGGTGTTGTCTGACAGCACTATCATTTTATTTTGGCTATAACTTGTTAATTCCTAGAATATTTGCATAACGTTGTACATATTCTTTGTCAGCAAACCCTAAGGAGCCCAAATATCCAAATTTAAAAGAGCTAAGTGGCTGCGTTCAAAATATGCAATTTCTAGGATAGTCGTGTAGTTGTTTTATTTTTTTTTTATGTGAGAACCGCCACCTGTCCTGCTGTACTGTCAGACTAATGTCAGGATTTCGGACATAAAACAGTAGAATGTCAGGTTTCCCCAATAAGCGTTTTTCAGATTTTAAAACCTAACTCTGGGAAGGGTAGTGAATTTATCACTGTCCGTCTGAAAAAAAGTTAGTGCATGTAGTCTTACACGCGTGATGGCAGCATTTGTGTATCGCGCGACGCGTGTTTAGTGTTCGGCTTTCTGCCTCTCCCTTCTCGCTATCCTTTAGTCCATCTGTCTTTTGTTTTTGGTAACATAGTGTAGAAAAAGACATGAATGGAATTTAAAATTTAGGTCAACTTGCATATTTCAAGGTTTTTTCTTAGAAAGGCAGCACATTTTATTGTGTGTTTGGGAAACGCGTGTATGTTGCAGAAGGCCTTTAATATCAACGTGAAAGCGTTACAATTTGCCGACGAAGTAGAAAAGAAGGGGGATTTCGAGTACTGTCATTGTGACAGCACTGTTCTTTACCATTCTTCTTCCTTTATTTATTATATGTATTTATTAGGCTTTATATTTACTTGATAATTTATATATGTGGATTAGAATATTCCACGACAATCTTATAGCTGGAACAGAATCAGAACTTCAAGACCTTACCTCTAAACTAGAGAAAGTAACAAGAACGTATGGGATGGAAATTAATATAGAAAAAAGCAAGATATTGGCGAATAGCCATAAGAAACATGTTCCGACCATGACTCCCTTTCAAAAACGGTCCTCCAGGGAACAAGTCAAAGGTAAACGGAGAAGAGGAAGGCAAAGAAAATCCTGAGCTGATAACATCAAAGAATGGGCAGGGCACGATTTTTCCACACTTGTACGCATTGCTGAGGATAGAGAGCAGTGGAGGACTCTGTCTGCTGATGCTTCCACCATGGCACCCCTACGACCCATGACGGGTTGAGATGATGATACTGCTTCAACTATGCAATGAACAATCACAATTCATTCCCTTCAGCTCCCCATGGACCATAGAACTTGATCAAACTCAAGTCAAGCCTTCCTGTTCTGTGCCATCAATTCAAGGTTTTTTCTCTGTCCTCTTTACCCTTTTCATGACTGACTCTAGTTCTCACAACCATCCTGTAATGCTATCAACATTCATTCATTTTCCTTTGCGCTCCTGATAGAGCATGGAACCACCACTGCTGCCGACTCCCTGGCAGAAAGCGTACACCTAACACTCACATGCTCTTGCAGCAGTGGTTTCTGTGACAATTTGCTTGATATGAGGTTGCCAGCCCCATTCACAATCTCATATTAGTTGTCTTGTACGATATACCTGAAGGTGTAGTAGTCCTATTCTTCCTTTGTCTGTTCAGAGACCTCCCTCCCTGGTAAGTACACTAGGACACGCTATCAACAGGTGTCCTCAATTTGTGTCTGTTCAGAGACCTCCCTCCCTGGTAAGTACACTAGGACACGCTATCAACAGGTGTCCTCAATTTGTGTCTGTTCAGAGACCTCCCTCCCTGGTAAGTACACTGGGACATGCTATCAACAGGTGTCCTCAATTTGTGTCTGTTCAGAGACCTCCCTCCCTGGTAAGTACACTGGGACATGCTATCAACAGGTGTCCTCAATTTGTGTTTGTTCAGAGACCTCCCTCCCTGGTAAGTACACTGGGACATGCTATCAACAGGTGTCCTCAATTTGTGTTTGTTCAGAGACCTCCCTCCCTGGTAAGTACACTGGGACATGCTATCAACAGGTGTCCTCAATTTGTGTCTGTTCAGAGACCTCCCTCCCTGGTAAGTACACTAGGACATGCTATCAACAGGTGTCCTCAATTTGTGTTTGTTCAGAGACCTCCCTCCCTGGTAAGTACACTGGGACATGCTATCAACAGGTGTCCTCAATTTGTGTTTGTTCAGAGACCTCCCTCCCTGGTAAGTACACTAGGACATGCTATCAACAGGTGTCCTCAATTTGTGTTTGCTCAGAGACCTCCCTCCCTGGTAAGTACACTAGGACATGCTATCAACAGGTGTCCTCAATTTGTGTTTGTTCAGAGACCTCCCTCCCTGGTAAGTACACTAGGACATGCTATCAACAGGTGTCCTCAATTTGTGTTTGTTCAGAGACCTCCCTCCCTGGTAAGTACACTGGGACATGCTATCAACAGGTGTCCTCAAATTTGTGTTTGTTCAGAGACCTCCCTCCCTGGTAAGTACACTGGGACATGCTATCAACAGGTGTCCTCAATTTGTGTTTGTTCAGAGACCTCCCTCCCTGGTAAGTACACTAGGACATGCTATCAACAGGTGTCCCTCAATTTGTGTTTGTTCAGAGGCCACCCTCCCTGGTAAGTACACTAGGACATGCTATCAACAGGTGTCCTCAATTTGTGTTTGTTCAGAGACCTCCCTCCCTGGTAAGTACACTAGGACATGCTATCAACAGGTGTCCTCAATTTGTGTTTGTTCAGAGACCTCCCTCCCTGGTAAGTACACTGGGACATGCTATCAACAGGTGTCCTCAATTTGTGTTTGTTCAGAGACCTCCCTCCCTGGTAAGTACACTGGGACATGCTATCAACAGGTGTCCTCAATTTGTGTCTGTTCAGAGACCTCCCTCCCTGGTAAGTACACTAGGACATGCTATCAACAGGTGTCCTCAATTTGTGTTTGTTCAGAGACCTCCCTCCCTGGTAAGTACACTGGGACATGCTATCAACAGGTGTCCTCAATTTGTGTTTGTTCAGAGACCTCCCTCCCTGGTAAGTACACTAGGACATGCTATCAACAGGTGTCCTCAATTTGTGTTCTTTCTGATGCCAGTGTCTTCTTCTCATCCTTTGTTCCACTGGCAGTTGCTCCGTTCTTGCCTTCAGTTTTATAACAACGATTCTGGCATACCATTTCAATCCTGCTTTTCTATACAAGACCCCATTTTTTGAAAGCCTGTAATTTCTTGATTGTCATTTTTGTTGCTCTCCATGCTTCCGATCCATGAAATAGGACTGCCTTGACATTTCTTTTCTTACTAGCAATAGACTGGGTTATGAGATCATCGACAAGATACAACAGAAATGGAATCCAGTGGACTCTGACTAAGCAGTTGGATGATCTGGATTTTGCTGATGACTTGGCTCTTCTGTCCCATAACCGTAATCAAATGCAGGACAAATTGAAAACACTCGATGAGAGGTCACGGCATTTGGGTCTGAAAATACGCAGGGAAAAGACAAAAATAATGAGAATAAATGCAGGTAATGATAACAGGGTTGAACTTGAAGAAACACCAACACAAGATGTAGAATCGTACATATATCTTGGCAGCAATATAGACAAAGTTGGAGGGACAGACAGTGATATCAAACTTAGAATACAAAAAGCAAGAGGAGCTTTTATTGCATTGGGAAATATATGGAGATCAAGATAAAACGAATCCAACACGAAAATAAGAATCTTCAACTCAAATGTGAAGTCAGTCCTATTGTATGGCTCTGAGATATGGAGACAAAGACAACAACCAAAAAGCTACAGACTTTCATAAATGGGTGCTTGCGTAGAACAGAGGGATTAACTCTTTAAGTCCCAATCGACTTTATATATCCTCAGGGGTTAGACGCGCTTGGCCCAATCAACTTTATAAAGCGTTTAGTATATGTGCCTCTGTTTGAGACTGTTTCTAATTATATCTACCCACAAACCATCCAAAACGTCATTTCCGACTGCAAGTACATTCTTTTAAATACCACACGTGTTTAAGAGTGAACGTGTTTCTGTTTTGAGATATTTATTTTAAAACACACTGGGGTGGTCATTTTTGCTTGGGCCAAACCCACTTTTTTGCTTGGGACTGAAAGAGTTAAAATGGTATGACAAGGTCACCAACGTGGAACTGAGGACAAGAACCAGACAAGTGCCAGTGGAACAAGAGATGAGAAGAAGATGATGGCAATGGATAGGACACACACTGAGGAAACCTGTTGATAGCATTACAAGGCAGTCCTTGTTCTGGAACCCCCAGGGCAAGAGAGGCAGAGGTAGACCAAGAAGCACATGGAGAAGAGAGCTGGAAACAGATGTGAAAATGATGAGGAGAATGTGGAAAGAACTTGAGATGATGGCACGTGAAAGGAGGACTTGGCATGTGTTTGTTGAAGGCCTATGCTCCTTTGGGAGTGGAGGGTTATGAATGACATACGAGTATTTTACCCTACCAAGCATGTCGTAGGATGTGTTGTTGTTGTTTAACTATTGCTGCTGAGCTTCTTGCTCTTTAGCAGCCAATACCAAGTTGAAGACTCCTTGGTGTTATCTACACTGTAGATGTAGATTTTCCTGTGGCTTATTTGCCATTCAGAAACGTGCTGAGTTGAAGTCATGAGCTCCAGTTTCTCCAGCTTGGCTTGCATTTAAAGGATTGTCACTTCTGGTCCCAAGCTAGGAGTAAGAAGCGCATGGCATACTGTGCATTCCCCATCATCCAAATGGGCTCTCCAACTATGCAGAGCTAAAATACTGTGCTCTGGTTCTGGGCTCTCCCAAGGAATTGTCACGTCCTGCACAGAGCCACTTCTCAGCTCCCCGTGCCTAGTCATACATTTCAAGTCTTCTGTTCTTCCCAAGCACCCATTTATGAAATTCAGTAATTTCTTGGTTGTTTTTGTTGTTCGTCATGTTTCACAGCCATTCAGTATTTTTTATAAAAACAATGAAAATCCATACAATGATAATATTCTGCATGAAGTTTTTTCACACCAAATTATTTTAGTCCTCTGTATACCAAGAATGCATGCAAGGGGGTTTTAATTTAATCAGTTTTAAGTATAAAATCAGCTGGGATTTCTTACCACAGTTAGGTTGTGGGCGCAAAATTGACTTTACAAATTTATTTTATTTTAATGATGAAAAATATCCCAATCAGCATATGCATGGAGGCATATCTGGAGTCATCCTTATATGACCACCAGCTATGCACAATGCTACAATATATGTACGTGGAAGTGAACCTATGTCTGTAAGGCTAATTACATCCTCATTGACTCTTGAAATCATCCATACACTTATAGGGATTCCCCCTGTGGTGAAACTTGTTGAGAACCCAAATTTGCACACTAAGCTTGGAGAAGTCACTTGAGCCCCGGACATAATTCTTTGACCTGGTTGACTACATTCAGGATCAAACTGTGGACCCCATGATAGGCAGGGGCAGCTGAGAAGTGGCTCTGTGCAGGACGTGACAATTCCTTGGGAAAGACCAGAACCAGAGTATAGTATTTTAGCTCTGCATAGTTGGAGAGCCCCCTTGGATGGCGGGGAATGTACAGTATGCCACGTACTTCTTATCCTAGCTTGGGACCCGATGTGACGATCCTTTAAATGAAAGCTGGAGAAACTGGAGCTCATGACTTCAACTCAACATGTTTCAGAATGGCAGAAAAGCCACAGGAAAAGCCTAGATCTACAGTGTAGATAATACCAAGGCGTCTTCAACTTGGTATTGGCTGCTAAAGAGTGAGAAGCTCAGCAACCCTAGTTAAACAACAACAACAACAATAAATCTCAATCAGCCTCTGATGGGTTATAATTAGGATATATAGTGTTTTCAGTTCCAAATAAGATAAATAACTGCCGATATGGGAAAGTGGCATCACATCTGTCAATACATACAATGTAAATAGGGCAAATCAAAATTACCAATTTTGCTTGTATGTTAAAAAAAAAAACCAAACAAACAAAAATGAGATAAAACAAAACAAAACCGAACACAAATCATGGGGGAGTATAAAGGCCTGGTGTTTCCAGATATTTAATTGACGTTCACTTGCTATAAGTCATATGTATTGAAATAACATCCTCAGACCTTCACCTTCGCAATTACTATACATTAACTTTTGTTCTTTGTTAAATACTGTTTGACTAAATTATGCAGTTCTCTAGGTCTGTCTATTCTTAACACCTCTTCTATATTTATAGGTAAATTTGATGTGTACAAATAATCTAGTATTGGGATTCTCATTTGTTCATACCTCTATCATTTTAACAATAAATGTTCTATATTATTGTCTTGAAGACACCCTGCTTAGTAAGGTTCACCTCTTCTGAAATAGCCTTTTCCCAGCTGTAGTCTGAGAAGTTTCTTATTGTTGGGAATTTTCAATTCCCTAGATATCTGACATTGTCTTGTTGGAGCCTTGAACATCTTATATGCAAAATTGACTGTGCGTTCTGTCATGATTTACTTTCATAACAAGGCGATCGTGCCGTTTGGATAGTGCATGGTTTAATCCTCGGTAAGCCTATCACTTATGTTTCTTTTTTGTTGTCTGGTGTCATCCTTTATGTCCAACGAGTGCCTTTTAATTAACTATATTTATTTATTAACTTATTTATTTATAATAATAATAATCCCTTCAGTCATAACTGACTATGAAGTCATGAGCTCCAGTTTCTCCAGCTTGGAATGCGTCCCTGATGTGACAGCCCTCAGCTGCTTATTTTCCTGGTGTTCCTTTTGACATTTTCTCCTCTCTTCTGCTTGCTGTGAGAGCTTCTTTTCGCCCAGTCTAAGGTGGCGCCATATATAGCATTGCCACTTGGTTGACCATCTTCTATATGGTGGACATGGCCAAGCCAGCATTGTCTGCGCTGTCTAAGCAGTGCATACATGCTTTGAAGGCCAGCACGTGACAACAAATTGACATTTGTCACTTTGTCCTTCTACGAAATACTGAGAATGTGGCATAGACACCATAGATGGAAGGTATTGAGCTGTCTTTCTTGCTTAGCATAGGTTGTCCATGTCTCGCTGCCATATAGAAGTGTACTAGTGACGCAGGCGTTATATACCGCAGTTTTGGTCTTCATTGTGAGTTTCTCCAAATGCGTTTTGAGGCGGGAAAGGTAGCTGCAGCTTTGCCAATGCGGCTGTCAATTCCGTGTCCAGAGAGAGTTTGTAGATGGTAGACCCCAGATATGTGAAGTGGTGCACCACTGCCAATTAATAGTTATTGACAGTGATAAACTGGTGCAACATCCACATCCTGACTCATCACATTTGTTTTCTTTAGACTTATTGTTAGGCCAAAGTCCTTGCATGCTTGGGTGAAGCGATTCATCAAGCTCTGAAGCTCCTGTTGGCTTTGAGTGATGACTGCAGCATCATCAGTGAATAACAAGTCTCTTATAGTGACCCTTCTGATTTTTGTTTTTGCCTTCAGCCTTGCAATGTTAAACAGTTGGCCATCTGACCTAGTGTGAAGGCATATTCCTTCCGTTGTATCTCTGAATGCATGTTTCAAGAGTAAGGCAAAGAAGATCCCGAAGAGGGTTGGAGCCAGAACGCAGCCTTGTTTAATGCCACTGCGTATGTCAAAGGGCTGTGATGTACTTCCAGCATATTGGACTGTTCCCTTCATTTATTTATTTATTACTCACAGGACTCAGGTTTCCTCCAATATTTACCACAGTTAAGGCAATTAACTGCACCTACACTAAGATGTATTATCTGGGGGTAAGCTCTAAGGGCACACAACTAAGAGATAACTAAACAAACTGTTACAGAAACCACCACAGCAAGGACACAAGAACACTTCCATGCAGCTTTCTTGCAAAGGGAACCAGCTGCAATGGTGGTTCCATGCTCCGTAAGTAGAAAAATGGGAACATTGATGACAAGGGATGAACAGCCATGTCTGACACACAAACATACACGGAAGAAGTTACTAGACATACCTCAAGGAATGCAACACCAGCATTGTTGACAAGTATATCCAATCCTCCATAATTTTCCTTCAAGAAATCTCTCAGCCTCACAATACTGTCATGGTCCGTGACGTCCAGCTGATGAAATTTAACGTGGAAGCCTTCTTTCTCCAGTGCTTCTACTGCAGCTTGACCCCGTCCTTCATCTCGTGCTAGTAATTAAAATATGCATGATTTAATTATTGGAATAGGGTTACTGGAAAAGGTTCTTTACTTTCACAAATACCTTAGAATGGCTAAAACAACGAGTGAAGAGCTAGTTTTGTAACTGTGAACAAGATGGAGTGGGTTCAATTCTTAGTGCTGTCAGTGCAAGATACAACAGGAGGACAACACTTGACAGTCATGATGACCATGACAGCAGCTGGCCTCTTTGTAAAAAGCCTGGATCAAAGCATCCATGTGCTCTTGAAGCTGTGATTTTTGTAGCAATTTGTTTTACTTGATGAGGGTGACAGGGCCCCCCCCCCCCCCCAACCTTATATTAGATGCTTCAGATGACCCACCACAGAGTGCAGTAGGTACATTCTTTCTCTGTCCTCCTCAGAGATCCCCCCACCTGGACATTCATGGGGGCTATATTTTATCATACTGTAAAACACTTCATTCGTCATTTACTGTACCCTTCAGCTCCCCATGGAGCATAGACCTTCAACAAATACATGCAAAGTCTTCCTGTCACATGTCATCAACTCAAGGTCTTTCCATGTCTTCCTCATGACATTCATTCATGTCTCCAGTTTTCTTCTCCATGTTTTATTTTTGGCTTCCCTCTGCTTCTCTTACCCCGAGGATTCCAAGATAAGGATTGTCTGGTAATGATATCAACAGCTTTCTTCAATATGTGTGTCATATTCATTTCTTCTTTGGCAGTCAGTGGCCATCACGCCTAGTGGCGTCTTGTAAGGCAGCAACAGTCCCCATTTTGCTCAGTCTGTGACCATCCTTCAAGCCGTGCCCCAACTCTGGTTCATGCTTTGCATCTCAGCCTCCACTGTTCTCCACCAGGCTGTCTTTGGTCTGCGTCTTTGCCGCCATCCTTCTGGGGTCCATAGCATAGCAGTTCTGGTGATGGCGTCAGGGTCCCTTCTGAGGACATGGTCAGTGTCTGCCAGCAATGATGGCGTGTATGCCTTTTGTCATATCTATTGGCAGTGTCTTTATATGCATTCCTCATTACATTGATTATTGTCTCCAGTTCTTTTCTCTATGTGAGTTTTGGTCTCCTACCTCTGTTATCCTGGGGATTTAATAACAAAGACTGCCTGGTAAAGCTATCAACAGACTTTCTCAATATGTGTCATATACACATCGCCAATGTCAATTACTGTTTTTGTTTATTTATTATCTCAGCAAAACTGAGTCTCTTTCAGTTATTATACAACATTTGTTGCCATACAAGACTGGGGCCCACGCCTGAGAAACACTACGGACAGGCCACACTGGTCCTTTAAAAAAGTGGCTACATAACAGAAAAATGTGGCATCTTAATTACAAGGTGATTGAAAAGTCACTTATTATGTTTACATTTTTATTTCTTCATGCCTTTCCAACTATTTTATATGAAACAAATATCATAATAAAGAGATTTATCAGTCAAATGGTATCTACTGCTTCTTGTTTTGACATTTGTTTTATGTATACTTATTACTTAGAAGGGGAACGACTAAGTAAGTTTATGTATACCCAATGAATAAAAGTGAGAAAATGAAAAATAGAAAATTAGTCACTGACTTTTGAATCACCTTGTAGTTACTCCCGAATCCATTTTTTTTTTAGCCTATTCAAGCTAAAATGAATTTTCAGTGATCATTAATATGCCTGATAGTCTCTTCTGTGTGAATTCTAGGACTCCACACCAAAACTTCAACAACAACAAAATATGAAATAAATTTTGTCCCCACTGCACCAAACATTCGTGCTCTCTTGCAGTGATAGTCTCAGTAGTAATTTGTTGTACATGATGAGACTGTGTACTTATAAGACATGTAGTAAATCTATAACTAACACATAACTAATTCTCCAGACCTAAAGGTCGTTTATATTTGGACATGCGCCCTAATATAACCGGCTACGTTGAACGGAACGCGCCTCGCCAAAACGAGGCAAAATTTTATTCATAAAAAAAAAAAAATGTTGTAAATCGTATAAGACAATTCAGAATGACTGAGCATAGGCTACTTAGCTAATAACCTAATAAAACTGTACCTGGCTGTAAAATGTAAAACCAAATTAACTCTAGCCAGCTACCTCAAATAGGATTAAACTATTTAGGAAAAGCAACTGGGAGGTTATAGGTGAAGAAGATGACCTAAGTGACGAAAGACAGCAAATACAGAAACACAGCTGTTCATTTTAATTTTTTAAATATATTTAGAAAAAGAATGTGTTAATGCAGTGGTTCTCAACGTGAGCCAAGCCATATTTCTAGGGGGTCACAGTAACATGGTAAAGTACTTTTTTTTCCATCTAACAGCGACTATTAAGGGGGGAGGGGACACCACAGAGGTAAATGAGACTCAGAAGGGGGCCATGAGTAAAACAAAAAGGTTGAGAACCCCTGTGTTAATGCATTTTGAAGCCCTGTGCATTTCTGGGGGGAGGGGGGAATCTCTCTGAAGAGACAAAGAAAGAATAAGCCTACTGCTCCCTCAGGCATGTTGTAAGACTAATATGCAGTTGTCCAAGAGGCTGGCAATCTCATCATGTAAATCAAATTGTTACACAAACCACCGCTGCAAGTGTACATGAATGATTTGATGCAGGCTTCCTGCAAGGAGACTAGCTGCAGTGGTGGCTCCATGCCCCATAAGGAAAGAACAGCAAAAGAAGAATGCATTCTGATATGCTGTAATATGATATGATTACAGTTTTTTGTTGTTGCTGCTCTATTTATTTTATAGTGGTTTACGAGTAGACACATAAAGAATAGAACCACTGCTCCCAACGTATAGGACTATTATTGCTCCCTCTTCTTCTTTGATCCTTAGCTGCCGACTGTCAAAGCAGTCAGTGGCCATCACGCCTGGTGATGTCTTGTAGGGCAGCAACAAACTGCTTCAACTTTGCTTGGTCGGTGGCCATCCTTATTGCAGTTCCTCAGCTCTGGTTCATTCTATGCATCTCGGCCTCCACAGTTCTCTGCTAAGTTGTTTTTGGTCTGCCTCTCTTTCTTTTTCCTTCAGGGGTCCACATAAAACAGATTGTTACGCAAACCACCACGTAATACTTTGTTGCAGGTTTCCTGGGGACAAGCTACAGTAGTAGATCCATGCTCCATACAGAGCAAAAAAGGATAATGAAAATGATGAAAAAAAATTATTTTAGTGAAAAGAACTGTATTACCTGTGAGAATAACATCTCCATCAAATTCCTTACATAGACCTTTGACAATGCCGAGACCCAAGCCTTTGTTGGCTCCAGTCACCTAGTGGGAATGAGTATTATTTATTTTCAACCACTTTAAAAAATATAATTATAAACACTGCCGATGCATCACACTGAATGATCATCTTACAAAAATAAGGGTTTTTCCTCTTCTTCTGCGTACACTCTCAGACGACTACTTGAATATTTTCAAAGAAAGCAGTAGTCAGCTTGAGGTTATTTGTCATCTCCGTAGAGTTGTTCCTGGTATGGTACTTGTGACGGTCATATGTACTTTCTCTGATGCTCAAATGTTGGGCATCTTTGAAGTAGATGTTCAGCACTCATTTTATCTATGCCACAGTTACACTCGTCGGTAGCTCCTATATTTTGCTTTTTGAATAGATAATATCACAATTTATTGTGCCCGTGCGGAGTCTGAAGATTTCCACTTGTTCTCTTCTGTTGAGTTGGTAATATGTATTATTTTGTGTGTGGCCTGCATGCCACACATGCAGGTTCTTGTATCTGATTCTGATAAAACTCTTTGTCTCTTCGCAAGTTATGCTTGTATCAGGTTGAGGTAGAAAAAGGGTTGATAATATATAATAGTAAAAGTATAATAAGACGGTAATGGCCTAATAAAATCTGCTATACATATTCTTCTTCTTCTTTGATCCTTACCTGTTGACTGTCAAAGCAATCAGTGGCCATCATGCCTGGTGGCGTCTTGTAGGGCAGCAACAAACTGCTTCCACTTTGCTCGGTGGCCATCCTTCGTGCAGTGCCCTAGCACTAGTTCATTTTTTGCATCTCTGCCTCCACAGTTCTCCGTCAAGTTGTTTTTGGTCGGCCTCTCATTTTCTTTCATGGGTGCAAAGCATAGCTGTTCTTGTGATGGCATTGGGGTCTCTTCCGAGGACATGGCCAACATATTACCACTATTAAATTAAGAGGAGTATATTAAAAATAAACCACTGTATAGGCCTACCCTGCTTTCGCCCCATCCCTTTCTTTTAATTACCAAAAATATAGGCTACAATACAAAAAATGTGAAGTCTACAATCAGAAATGTTTATTTATCCTATTTAGGCCTACCAGACAGACGCCAAGTATATCAGGTAGAAATTTGGAACAGTAGACTGTATCCACCATATTGCCCAAATTGCTACCTTACTTGCGTTACAGCAAGCCTTAACCTATTTTAACCTACCTCAGCCCTGTTTTGAGCTTTGTCAAAAAATAATAACGTCCGAAATATAAGCCTACTGTGGTCGTGTTTAAAAAAAAAAAATGTCCAACTCGAAGCGAAACGCCGCGTTTTTGGCACACATGGCGGCCTCCAGTCTACTATTCTCTACTTGAACCAAACGCACTATTCCTGATGGAGGTCAAATATGAAGAAACAAAGTAACACCCGTTATGGGAAGCACCTTCTATATGAGTTACCTCTCATCGTGGACTCGGCCTATGCAACTTGATTATCCTGAAAAGAATGACTGGGTGATATAAATAACATAGATATCCATAGAGGAAAGCCTCGCATCGCAAGCACTGATTAAATTCATTAACTGACCAACAGACCTCTCACTGTGCTCAAGTGAAGCCTGAATCAATTAAAACTTACCACAGCAACTCGTTTTGTCATTGTGGCCTACTATAATGTCAAAAGTCAGCACCGGTTCACTTTTGGAATCGTATAGAGGTAAAATACAAATGTTATTACTAGAACAGCCTGTGAGTCCCAGAAAATCTAGATATAGCACACGAAAATATAAACCTAGATTTAATAAATAATTCAATTATGTCCTCGCTGAGCCGGCTGTGTGTCGTCTGCAGGTTTCTCTCTGTTTTCAAAGATGTAGGTCATAGTACGGGGAGCCGGCCGGTTAAGAAATCCCGGAATTATTGACCACTTCTTAACGCTGAAGTCGTCTCTACATAAAAAAAGTTCCCACTCCCCCCTCCCCCCTCCCCCCCCCCCCCCCCCAGCCCTAAAAAAATAGTAATTCCAACAGAATGTGAGTTTGATTCACTCATTCATTCAATGAATGCTAAGTAGGTATGTGGTGACCATGTCTCTCCATTTCCTATTGGTCTCAGACTGTTGGGTACTAAGGGGGCGGTCCGACCCAGGTGGCAGTCAGGAGGGGTGCCAACGGACACTACTATGACGGTACTGTACTGTTTTACAAATTTAATTGCGAGCATAATATATTTTCTATGTGCTTATGTACGCCCCTGGTCCTAGACGTCTAGAATCAGCTGTAAGATGAGTCGGCGTATCTCTCTCTCGCTATCTCCATCTTTCAAATTTCAGGCCAGTCCTATTGTACAGCTCTGAAACACGGAGAACCACACAAACAACAACCTTCTTCTTCTTCTTCTTCCGTCCTTAGCCACCGACCGTCAAAGCAGTCAGTGGCCATTACGCCTAGTGGCGTCTTAGGGCAACAGCAGATAGGTTTTCTTTGCCATTGTTTCCCATCACGCCTATTGGCGTCTTTAGGGCAACGGCAAATCAATCCATTTGCTGTTGTTTCCGTAATCGAAGTGACTGGCAAACGGGTGATCAGCCCGTTGGTAAACAACAACCAATAAGTTACAAACTTTCATAAGTAGGTGCTTTTGTGTATAACATAAAGATTGAAATGGTATGACAAGATCATCATGTGGCACTGAACCAGACACGAACCAGACAGATACCAGGGGAACAGGAGATGAGAAGTAGACGCTGGCAATGTTGTATACGACGGTGTACACCAGGGGTTGGCAACCCATGAGCTTTTGGGATCTACTTTAGCAACACTGAGCCCTCTAAAAATCTACTATATGTAGGCCTACAAGTATGTGTGCGTGCGTGTTTAAAATTTTAAGCTGAAGGAGGGAGAGCGGAGATGATGAACCTTACAAAGAAAGGATGGCGTTTCCTATCTCATGCAGTTCATGAATATATTTTGGTAGCCAGCTCGATAGTTTACATTCATAATCATGTGACGTATTCTTTCCAGAACGTTGTCGCCATTACAGCTGCTCTGAACGCATCACGATTCTGGGCAAGTCGACCTGCATCAGCCAAAGACAAGTTCAGACTCTCTGTGATGTCCTGGGTCCACATTCGTCTAGGTCGACCCCTTCCCCTTTTTCCAGGGACCATGCCTTCCATCACTATTTTTTCCAGACTATTATGTCTTTTTATATGACCGAAAAATTTCAGCTTCCTTATTGCGATGGTATTTAGGAGCCAATGTTCCTGTACGTTTAGTGAGTGCAGTACTTCTCTGTTGGTCTTTTTTTTCTGTCCAGGGTATTCTCAACATCCTTCTGTAGCATTTCATTTCGAATGATGTAACCTTTTTGCAACTGTTTTATTGAGTGTCCACGTCTCGCAGCCGTATGTTGCTACTGAGAATA
This sequence comes from Oreohelix idahoensis, assembly GCA_024509875.1. Lineage (NCBI taxonomy): Eukaryota > Metazoa > Mollusca > Gastropoda > Stylommatophora > Oreohelicidae > Oreohelix > Oreohelix idahoensis. The sequence continues at coordinate 23,202 of JAMPIV010002845.1, forward strand.
TACATGCTCTGATAAGTTGTAGCTTTGTTTCTTTGCTTGTGCCTTGCCATAGGTTTTTTCATCTGTATTAGTTTATGTGCCGCCAAGGCCGGTTGCAAGCCCGGCTGAAAAAGGAGGAGGGCGGCCTGCATGGAGGCCGTAAGGAGGCAGCCCCTCCACCATGCAAAGGCACAACAGGCCAATCACCTGTTTGCTTTAAACTATGATTACGAGTAATATAAGAGAGAAAACCGGACTGATTCTAAAGGCGACGAACTGGAACGGACTACGACTTATGGAACTTGGAACACAAGAAGTATGTAGTGGGTTTGGATGTTAAAGAGAAGTAGTCAGTATGTGTCTACAGAGTGAGGTCAGCTATGCAAGTCCCTGGGTCTAATAGTTGATTATGATGTTCTCAGTGTACCTGACTGCTACCACCCTACGATCTCACTCTGCGATTTATTTTGGGTATCTAGTGTTTGTGATGTTATTTATATGGCTTGGTGTCTAGGGTAATGAAAAATGTAGTGATAATTGCGTTAAACAAATACAGGAAAAGGAGGTCTATCAGAGTGCACAACCACAAGACAAGAGACATTAAGACGTTACAATTTTCACTCACTAAATCTACGGTCTTTATCTAATCGAGTGGGTTGAGACTTTTCCATACTAACTAACCCTCTTCCTCTCTATCTCCCGTCTTTTTTTAAAACAAGACTGGGTTTAATAGTAAAATATTGATATACCATATGTATATACAAGCCGCTCGCTGGCGTTTTTTAATTTCCTGTCCCTCAAATTTTTTTTAGGACACGTCTAACGACTGTCGCATGTTTAATAAAGATTCTTAAAAAGTGAAATATTCAAGTAGTGTCCAATGTTTTGCATTAGATTTTATATACCAAATTAAATACACAAGAAGGACATCTGTCCAATATATCTTAATATGTTAATGTTTATAAACGTTTATTCCCTGTTGGAAAATACTGTTCTATGAAGAGTCTGAAAAGATTGGGAAAAACTGGTTTTCGCATCATATCACAAACTGTTTCTGAATAGGGTGGAGATTAAACATGCTCATTTGAGTTGCATATAAGCCCGCAAGATTTTGGCTTATCTGATCATTTGAATTCTTGTTGACACTGAATGACTTGCTCGAGAAAACTCCCATGATTCATTACAATCACCAAAGTTCCCCACATAAGCGTACACTGCTTCACTACAGAAATTAAGACCAGCGTATACTGAAAGACGACCTCTGATGAGACTTGGAAAACCTTCTGGAATACTCAAAGGATATCATAAAGGCTGCTGCGATGAAGTACGACTTGGGAACAAGAGAAAGAGGACACCTTAGTGGACAGAGGAAGCCAAAGAGAAAATAAGACAAAGAAAAATGGCGGAAACAACAATACTTAGGAGCTTAAAAACACAACAGTTGCCTCAAATTTCTGCTGGGAAGAAATTTGGAGAAAAGCTGCACGGTTCTTCTGACATGAGAAAGGGAAAAAACAACAAATTTTAAAGGACAAAAGCAAGGGCAAATACTGGAAGTGATGAATATTTCTCAGAACTTCCGCAATCAATGAAATAAATGGACACACAATTTGGTCAAGATGGGCAAAAAGGCATATGATGGTATAACACCTGAAATGGTTAAGTACATGGGAGCATCAGGCGACCTATTACTCTTAAGTGTTCTACAGGCAGCGTGGTACAACAAGACCATACCAAAGGATTGGGAGATTGCCATCATAACACCAATTTTTCAAAAGGGTGACAATCGACAATGTGGAAACCATAGAGGCATATCCCTTCTCAGTGTCCCTGGTAAAATCCATACTCTAGATTCCTACAGCAGAGACTCGACGCTAGCTGAGCCAACAAACTGGATGAGGTCCAGTGCGGATTCAGAGCGAAACGAAAGTACTCAAGACTAATCTTCACACTCAGACAGTGAGCTGAGTGAAAAAGGCCCTTTTAGTATAGGAGTGTGAGATCCATCTTTGTTTCATAGATCTGGAAAAGGCGTTTGACAAGGTCCCCTGGAGCAAACTTTGGGATTGTTTGGCAAGGAAGAACATTCCAGCACCTCTGATTCATGCTGTACAGAGCTTCTACAAGTCTTGCAGAAATTATGTGAGGACAGCAAACCATAAGTCAGAAGAGTTCAGGACCACCACTGGTGTAAGACAAGGTGATATCCTGTCACCTTACCTTTTCATACTCCTCCATGGACGATGTTGTCATTAAGCATGTAAAGAGAGAACATAGAAAAGTATTTCAGTGGAGGGGGGGGGTACTGGAAGATGAGACAGGTCTATATTTCGGAGCTGGCATTTGCTGATGATGTTGCCCTGATTGCTAAATCAGAGGCACATCTCCAATCCAACCTGCAAGTCTGGAAGGAAGAGCTGGAGAAGAGAGGGAGGTCATAAAGCAGTCTTAAATAACACAAATCATGGTGATATAACGAGAAGAAGAAACATTGGGAAACAAGATTTTTCCAGACCTCCAGGAGGGACCAGTGTCGCTGGGGAGGACAACATTAGACAATCTTTGAAGGACGAGGACTAGTTGGAACCAGGCCAGGAGGAAGACAGCGATAGGATAGTCTGGCGCTCTCTCTTCCAAAACCCTTCACTGGAACGCTAAGTAAGTATTAGTTTATGTGCATTTGCAATTCTTCTGTTAATTTTTCTAGCCAGTCGCCAGACTGTGTTGATGATTGTCAGCACTTTAGTTCTGATTTCCAATTTTGGTTTGATCTTTATCTGATACCTTGGTGTTTAGGTATAGATTCTGGGCCGAGAATTAATTGTTATAAAATGGGAGTCAAACTGTGTTGTCAGCATATCTGATTTTCCGGGATCTGATTCGGATGTTTGGTCATCTCTTACGTTTCTCATGATATTCTCGGCATAAATGTTAAACAGGTAAGGGGAAAGGGTACAGCCTTTTCTTACTCCTTTATGTACTTCAAACCATTCTGATGTTTCCCCCCTCTATTCTTACGGGTGCCTGTTGTTCTTGGTACAGCAGTGCGATGACAACTTTTTTCTGTGACATTGTAACGTGTACAATACCTGTGTTCTATGCAAATGAATGCAAACTGTTAGAATCACATAAGTTTTCAACCACTCGTATTTTGCTTCTTTTAATTCCTTTTTGACTGAGCTGAGAACTAAGGCAGACTTATGCAACTTTAACGACAAGGATCGTATGATAAGAGACAAAATTGTCTTTACTGTCAACAAAAGGTTACAAGAGAAGCTCTTGAGAGAAGCTGACCTCGATCTAAAGAAAGCCATTCACATATGCAGAGTCTTCGAGCAAACTGGAAAAGACATAAGAGAGATGAATAATACAGTACAACCTTCTGAAGCAAGGGTTGAACAGGTACAGAAAAAATCACTCAACCATAAACCTCCCAAGAGAGACACTGGGCAGCATACTGGTAAAGCCTGTCAAAGTAACACTGACAGTGGGTACTTTGAACCTAGAAAGGAGTGTCATTACTGCGGACAGAAACATCCGTTGATTAAGAAAAAGTGTCCTGCGTGGGGGAAGTTTTGCTCAAACTGTGGGGGAAGAAACCATTTCAAAGTTAAATGCAAGAGAGTTCACACTGTTCACACAGAGTCAGTGGAAGGTTCTGAAGTTTTTCTTGCTTGTGTGAAGTCTAGCAAAGCTTGTACATCTGCACAATTCATTGTCAATGGAAAAATGGTAAAATTTCAGCTAGACACAGCAGCTGATGTGAATACAATCTGTCAACGCTTTGTGATGCAAGAACAATTGTTACCCACTAAACAGAGGCTTGTTATGTGGAATGGTACTAAGATGACTCCACTGGGAGAAGTTCTATTAACTGCTGAGAATCCTAAGACTGGGATAAAACACAATATAACGTTTACTGTTGTGAAATATAGATTCACATGTTTGCTGGGCAACAACACACTGCAGGATCTACAGTTTGTGACAGTCAACACAAACAAATTTATTGCTAAGGTGGCTACTGACAGTTCAGATAATGATCATAACTCTGATAACCATCTAGGTGTCCTGGGTGAAGCTGTGTTGCATATTGATCCTAATATTCGTCCAAAGGCACTGCCATGCAGAAAAATACCATTTTCACTTAAGAACAAGGTAAAATCAGAGCTTCAAAATCTAATGAACAGAGGTATATTAATACCAGTAGAGGAACCGACTGAATGGGTTAACCAAATGGCTGTTGTTGAAAAGTCTGATGGTTCTTTAAGAATATGCATTGATCCTAGACCCCTGAATGAGTCTTTGCAGAGAGAGCATTACAGATTACCAACTTTGGATGATGTATTGCCTGAACTCAATAATGCCAAGATTTTCACAAAGCTGGATATCAAGGAAGCATTCTGGCATATCAAACTTGATGAGAAGTCTAGTAAACTTACAACAATGATTACACCTTTTGGTAGGTTCAGATGGTCTAGATTACCATTTGGTTTGAATGTAAGCAGTGAAATTTTCCAGAGGCATCTAGCACAAGCTCTTGAATGTCTTCATGGTTGCATCAATGTTGCTGATGACATAGTTATTGCAGGTTGTGGATCAAACAGACAGCAAGCAATTAAGGACCATGATCTGAAGCTTAAATCACTGAAACATAGGTGTAAAGAGAAAGGCATTAAACTGAATGAAGCTAAAGCTCAAGAGAAGAAAGAAGAAATTACCTTCATGGGTCACCTTATTACTGCTCGAGGTGTTGAACCAGACAAGAAAAAGGTTGAGACAATACTAAACATGCCCGTTCCTAAGGACTGTCATGAGGTTCGCAGATTTTGCGGCATGATACAGTATCTAGCAAAGTTTCTCAACAATCTTTCAGAAGTTCTTCATCCAATAAGAGAACTTACGCGTAAGGATACTCCCTTTATCTGGTCTGCTGAATGTGAACAAGCCTTCAAGAGAATCAAGAAGCTGATTACTTTTACTCCAGTACTTGCATACTACGATCCTTTGTGTATTCAAGTTGATAGTAGCAGCTATGGACTTGGGGCTGTCCTCCTACAAAATGGTCATCCAATAGAGTTTGCTTCAAGAGCTCTAACTGAAACAGAACAACGCTGGGCTCAAATTGAGAAGGAACTCTTAGCTGTTGTATATGGTTTGGAACGCTTTGACCAGTACACTTATGGTAGGAAAGTTACAGTCATCAACGACCATAAACCTTTGGCAGCCATCGTTAAGAAACCTCTGAGTCAAATTCATCGAAGACTGCAGAATTTATTGATGCGCAGCCATCGATATGACTTTGAATTCCAGTGGGTACAAGGTTCCGATCTTCTTATAGCCGACACACTGTCCAGAGTTTGTATTCATAATGTCACATTGGATTTCTTAGCTGATAAAGAGAGCAATGTAGGAGCTGATCCACCTGTAAGATTACACTGGCTAACAAAAAAAAATTTTGTTTTTCTTTCTCTAACATTTCTATGTTTTTCTGGTCAATTTTAATGCGCTGTTTTTAAATCTGCAAACCGTTTTTCTCTATCAGGTCGGGATCTCTAGAAATACGCAATTGAAGTTTTTTAACAACGCATACAGTATTACAACATCATTCGTACAAGAAGTATAACAGTTATGTAGGCTTGAATTTCTTTGCAGTCGACTTTCGTCGGTGAATGGCATGTGGTACATCGCGATGAAGCATCCAACAATAATCGGCAAGCATGGTCACACTCCACCGTCCTTGATAACGCGACTCCATTACGGCGATATCTTCATGGAATCGTTCTCCATGTTCATCGCTGACTTCGCCAAGGTTGTCAGGGAAAAAGTCAAGATGCGAATCGAGCAAATGGATTTTGAGGGACATGTTACAGCCCATAATTCTGTATGCATCTATGCACTGCTTAACAATATGCACATAGTCGACAGATTTGTGATTTCCCCAGAAAGTTATCGACGATCGATTTGAATGCCATCCATGAGTGAAGTTCACTACCATGTAACAAGTTATCGAATTGTTTGTCTGCAATAACTTTCCTAATCTGAGGTCCTACAAAGATACCTTCCTTTATCTTTGCATCGCTAACTTGCGGAAACTTTTCTCGAAGATAAGTGAAAGTTTTGCTCGTTTTATCTAACGCTTTTACGAAATTCTTCAAGAGCCCCAACTTTATATGTAACGGTGGTAAAATGATGCTGTCTTTGTTAACTAATGGCTCGTGTATTACATTTTTATGCCCGAGCTGCATACGATCCCCGATAAGCCACACCTTTCTTGCATAAAGTTCCTGTCTGTTGCGGCTGTCCCATTCACATAGGAAGCAACAAAATTTATTATACCCAGTCTGCATGCCCGTGAGAATTGCAATGACCTTTAGGTCTCCACAAATCCGCCATTGGTAGTCATTGTACTTTATTTTTTGCCAAAAGTATAGCCATATTTTCATAAGTTTCTTTCATATGAACAGAGTAGGCGACTGGAATTGATGAAAATAAATTTCCGTTATGCAATAACACGGCTTTTAGACTAGTCTTGGCAGAGTCGATGAAAAGTCGCCATTCGTTGACTATGTGCTCATGACCGAGGTGCACCATTAGACCGTTTACATCTTTGCAATAGCAAATGTCATCATCCATCTCAAAGTATTGAACAAGTTCTCTGTGTCTATGATGAAATTTCGGAGTATTGGGCGCTAAAAGATTCCATTCTTTGAGTCGCGAACCGAGTGATTCCGCTTGTCCTTTGGTAAGAGCGAGATAACGTATTAGATCTGAAAGTTCTGAATGGTTAATTAAGTGAACACCATCATTCACCGGTATATAATCCGAGTCAGAATTAGTTTCTAAAGCAGGTAAACTATCACTTTCTGATGGTTCATTCACGTCCAACGGATATTGTTCTGGTGGAACTGGGATCGGACACGTGATTGGATCATGAGGCACTGGTTTCGAAACCGATTCAATATTTGGATAAACCACAGACTTTCTAGTTTTAAAAGTGAAACCATGGATATTTGTCAAGCAGAAGTAACAATCAGTAGCATGATTTGTCGGTTCACGCCATATTACTGGCACTCCAAAAAGACATCGACTTATGCTTCGGCGATTTTCGTAACCAACCTGCCAATGTATTTGCACAAGTCGAACAAACTGCATTTGGCTTCCAAGATTTATTTGCATCATCAACTTTCGAATCGAAATAAAGTTCATATGCTTTCTTTAGTAATGGTGTAAAGTTTTTCTGGTGAACACGATTGGTAAAATATCCGCACACATAACAGAACAGATCAGCCGAATTTTTACAACTTCTAGAAGCCATATTTCGCTCAGAATTATTTCAAAATACAGTAACTGTTTGAAAAATAGCATAACATATGTCATGCATCTTTTAGCAGTATAAAAAGTAGAATTATTTTGCATTTTATTAATTTTTAATAAGTTATTTAGTAAAAATGAAACGCAGCAAATAACGGTTTCCCAAAAATATATTTATTTACAAATATCTTAAAAACCCGATGTGATAGAGATAAACGGATTTCAAATTTGAAATCAGCGCAAGAATCTGACCTAAGAACACTTATTCTTATATAAGAAAGAAAAATGTTGTTTGTCAGTGTTATCTGAAATACCAGATGTGATGATAGAAAAGATTAAAGCTGAAACTCTCAAAGACAGCGTGCTTCAGAGGTTGAAGTCGACCATTTTGCATGGGTGGCCTACAAAAAAGTCTGATGTGCCAGCTGAGCTTATGCCTTATTTTGACATTCGTGACACTCTGACAACAGAACAAAGCATAATACTTAAAGGAGAGCGTATTCTTATCCTAAAAGCACTGAGGCCTGAAATCAAGCAGAAGCTACACGCTGCTCATCTTGCATTTGACAGCATGATGCGCCGGGCCAGAAGTTGTCTGTTTTGGATCGGCATGACAGCTGAGATTCGACATATAGCTGACAGTTGTCCAGAATGTCAAGAAACGAAGGCAAGAAATACTAAAGAACCTTTAAACCAACACTCAAGAGGTTTATCACCCTGGGAGAAAGTTGGCACTGACATCTTTATCATAGAAGGCCGATATTATTTAGTTCTGATTGACTACTTTTCCAACTTCAGTGAAGTAGACTTTCTACCTACAATGACAGCACAGTTAGTCATCAGGAAATTGAAGTCTCATTTTGCTCGTTATGGTGTTCCCAAAGTTATTGTCTCTGACTCGGGTACTCAGTTTACGTCTGCACAGTTCAGATCATTTACTGCTAGATGGGGAATACTTCATGTTAAATCAGCACAGGTCACCATAAAGCCAATGGATTAGCTGAATCTGCCGTGAAACTCATTAAGGGTATGATGAGAAAGACTGTTCAAAACAATACAGATGCATATGAGGCACTACTTGAACTTCGTAATACGCCAAGACAAGGGTTTGATCAAAGTCCAGCAGAAATACTGTTCAACAGGAAACTGCGTACACTGATACCTTCTGCAGTTGCATCTCACAGTAGAGTTATTGAAAGTAGAGGCAAGAGAGACAGATCAGTGAAGACGTATTATGATAAAACTGCTCATGATCTGCCCAAGTTGTCTCACCAGCCAGTTTACTATCAAGACCCTGAACAACCAAACTGGCAACCTGGAAGGATTGATAAGAGGCTCTCTGAAAGATCTTATTTAGTTGAAGGGGAGAATGGAGGTCAATATGTCAGAAACAGAATTCATCTAAGACCGAAAACAACACCTTTCACACCTGATCCCGCGGACCTGGAAATTGATTTCTCCTCTCCAGTTCTACCCGAGCAACAGGTTGTTTTGCCAGACACGGAGAACACTAGTGAAGTGAACAGTTCCAATCCTCCAGAAGTTAATCCTTCAACCCCAGTTACTTCTAGTCCTGGGAAAGCTGGCAAAGAACAGAAACATTCTCTCCTACCATCTAGCCCTAAGAGACCTCAAAGAGATCGCAAGAAACCCTCTTGGATGAATGACTTTGTTCACTCATAAAAAAGGGGGGATGTTGATGGGGTCGGTTGTATATATGTCTCCATGGTTACTTTGTTTCCTACTAGAGTTACTTGCCCTTATGCTAATTTCCTTTTCCTACTTTGTTTTCTAACATGGCTGATTAAACGTAGTCGAGTTGTATCCAGTGTGTTCAGGCTTCGTGATTATGCTTCATAATGTGAGAATGTTTGACAGCCAGCCACGCCTCATTACATTCTGCAACATTTACTATACACAACAGTAAATATCAACAGGGTCATTCCCGGAAGAACTGCAATACCGGGCCGACCAGTGACGAGAGCGGAGCAAGCCCCGGGCATTTCATCTAGTTCCAAAAGTCAGTTTAATATCGTAGTGACCCAATGGGTCACGTATCAGATATTAAGCTGATAAGAACAGATTTTTAAATTTTTTTTTTAAAGTGAACTTTATTTTCATTTCTTTGCAATTTTACAAATCCGTGTACATGTTACAAAAATGGGAAGCATGGAAAGTACATTTTTACCATTTCATATGAACACTCGTGCGTACTCTCACTTTCATCTGCACACTTAAAAAGTAAATATAAAGAAATTAAACATTTCAATTTACAAACCATGTGCATTTTACAAACAAAGAATGTGATAAGGGTCATTTTACAAAACCGTGTACATTTTACAGTGGAAAACATGGAAGGTACCTTATAAATTACATATAAATAATCCTCAATACCACACAATACCAGAGAAGGCTATACACAATATGAAACAATGATATTGTTTTTTTTTTTAAATAACGTTTTGGCGAGGCACGTCCCGTTCAACCTAGTCGGTTATATTAGGGCGCATGTCCAAATATAAAAGACCCTTAGTTCTGATTAGTTGATTACATTTTTTTTTTCTCTCGCATGAGGTTGCATTTTTCCTCGCATGAGGTTGCATTGGCACACGCCCGACCCTGGCCAAGACACATGGTCCTAGCCAAGGCCGGATAATAGTCCCAACACCAAAAGACCCAATGACACATGTGTCACTGTAGTGATGCTCTGTGTTTCCACACAAAGGACCTAATGCCACATGAATGTCAATGTAGTGATCCTTTGTGTTAAGGACTAGTTGGTTATATTAGGGCGCATGTCCAAACATAAAAGACCCGTAGGTCTGGTTAGTTGATTACATTTTTTTTTTAAAATAAAATTCCTCGCATGAGGTCGCATTTTTTCCTCGCATGAGGTTGCATTTTTTTTACTCGCTTGAGTCTTATTTGGAGCACGCCCGACCACGGCCTTGACCAAGACACATGATCCTAGCCAAGGCCGGACAGTAGGGCGCATGTCCCAACACTAAAAGACCAAATGACACATAAGTGTCATTGTACTGATCTTTTGTGTTCCCTTAGAGTCGGTGTCTGTGGCCTAATGGATATGAACGCAGTTTCATAATCCAGATATACCAGGTTCGAAACCTGCTGCAGGCGGTTTGGTAGCAGATCGCTTTGTGTGGATTTTTAACAATGGTATAAGCGCCGTACCGTTCAGAAAGCAATGGCAAACTACTGAATGAAAAAATTGCCTAGAAAAATCACAAACAGCCAATAAAAGCTGGGGTTGATTGCCACGTCCTGTAAAGGATAAGCAACTAACTTTTTTTTAGAGTCGGTTATATTAGGCCGCATGTTCAAATATAAAAGACCCTTAGGTCTGGTTAGTTGATTACAATGATATTGTAGGTTTAAGGTTGGTTTACACAATGATATTGTGTTGTTGTTGTTGTTTTCGTCTACTAGATTGCTGTAATACCCTGTTCAACCAAAACCCATTGAAGGGTTACAAACGGTTATATTGGGGTATATAGTGTGTTGGTATCTTCGCTGGTATCACTTTCCTAGTCCTGAAAAGGACTGGTCCTAAAAAGGACCGCTAGCTGGCTGTCTGGTTATCTCTTTGTTGCTTGTCTGTCGTGGCGTGTTCATTTCCTGCCTTCCTATCTGTCTTGTGTCGTTTTGTTAGTTTTTGCTTTCCTAGTTTCTGTTTCTCTTGTCTTCCTGCTTTCCTGTATCTGTAGTAGTGCTTTTTCTATTATTGCTGGTAGAAGTTTTTCAAGTGTTTCTTCGATGACTTCTTCGTCTGATTGTTCGTTTGTTTTGGTCGCTCTTGTATTTGATGTCATTTCCTCAATGGCTCTTCGCTCTGTTTCGATTCTCTTGAGGATTTTTGAGTTTTCTTCCGTCAGTTCTGTCAGCCTCTTTACATCTGCTTCTATTTGCTGCTTAATGCTTTTCATGTCTTTCATCATTTCTCTTATGTTTTGTATTTCTATTACGTCTTCACCGCTGTCCTTTTCGTCTTCGGGAGCCTGCTTGCTTCTGTTTTCGACCTGGAGTTTATTTTTCAATTGTTTGACTTCAGCGTCAGCTGGTGTACCTGTCGTCTGTCAATCGTGCGTTGTTTTTCTGCAACATCCGCAGCCACTCTGTGTTTTGCCTCCTTGAAGGGGATGTTTTTGGAGACCGCTTCCTTTAGGATGCTCTTTGTTTCCTGGAACATCGGGCAGCCTCGGTATCTAGCCCCGTGGTTTCCGAGGCAGTTTGCACAGGTGCGGTTTGAGTTTATTGCTTTGTAGTTGGGGTCCTCCTTCGCCTTTGGGCAGTCGCGATATAGGTGGCCACCCGCACAATATCGGCAGACTGCGTCCCTCCTGCATGTTTTCTTGGTGTGTGAAACCTGCTGGCAGTTAGAGCACTGCATCACCGGAGGGATATAGGCTTCTGTCTTTTTTGTTGTTGCTTGGAGCGTCAGTCTCTCAGGTCTTGTTGATCCTTCTACCGTAACTATCATCAGATTGGTATCTTTCTTTGCCCAGGTTTTTAGCCTTTCGACCTGTGTGATTTTTAGATTTGCGTTTTCAGCCTGAAGGTGTCTGTGGACCTCGGCTTCGGAACATCTGGTATCCACCCCTCTGATGACCAACTTCTTTGTTGTTTTGTACATTTCCACCACCACTTTTATTTGGTGGGGCAACTGGACTTCTTTTGGGCTAGATTCCAGTTCGGTCATCAGTGAAGTGGTTGTTGTATTGCTGTTGAGCGAAAGCACGACTCCCTTTTCGTGCCTCCGTACTTTAGAGATGCCTCTCCTGCCAGTTATTGACTCGAGGATGCATATCACTTTGTCATCTGGTAGGGCCCTGAGTGAAGCCTCACCTCCCGACATCTGCGTGATCTTAACGCACCTCTCTATCGCATCTGTGTCGCCGGCATCGTGTAGTGGTGTCTTCGGTGTTTGTCGTAGCTTCTCTGTGGTAGACAGGGATTCTGCTGACGATCTTGGTTCGTGTGGTGGTGGTCCCTCGGCTTTAGGCTCCTGTTTTCTTTTCTCTTTCCTTTCCAGCGTCTGTTCTATCCCCTGTATCAGTCTCTTCACCCTCTCACGCTCAGGGTCTAGGCCGTGGACGTTTGCAGCTGCCCTTTTCTCTCTTCTTTCCAACCATCCCCTCATCTTCTCCAGCTGGTGTAGCAATCTCATCGTTTCCTCATCCTCTGGATCTTCATCATCTAGGCCAGGGACGCCTGCATCTGCCCTCTCCTCTGTCTCGCAAGGAGGCGGGCCCCTCAGCCTCTCAGTGGTGTCGACACACGTCGCAGCTAACTCCGTCGTCGTGTCTAGAGTTGGAGGAGGACCGGTCTCAGCACGAGTACTTGGGGCAGTCTTGCTCTCTGTCTTTGTTGTTTGAAGCTTTGTTATTCACATGGCCGTTCAGCGCTGGCGGGCTGGTGTAGACCTTCCTCCTTTTGGCATTATGTTTATTTCGGGTCATTTTGATGAAAATGTGATCTTGTCTCGAATAATGGCGTCCTGAGAAGGACGTTGGTGTCTGTCTTTGTATCCGCTGATCTGAATGATATTGTGACCGGTAGCTTGGGACTTTAAGAATGAAAGAGAGTACAGAAAAATGGTTTAAGAAAGTTAAATAGAGTTGTTAATAGACTATATGTCTTTGTTAAGGGGAAGTGAAATAAGCAGAAGAGTGTTTTGAGGGAAGGGAGGTAGCTCCGTAAGTCCCCTTTTGGGAGATGTAACTTGGTGTCTTAGTTTGGTATTTCATGTGAGTTCTAAATTATGGTGTGACTGATTTGCATAATAATGTTTTAGTAATAAGATTAAAGAAAATTGTATGGGTTTTTAGTTTAATCAGCAAAGGGAGATGACTTTAAATTATGTCCCTTGAAAGGTTTTGGTGAACGATCAAAACTAAACACGCTCGAGAAAGTGTTGCAAGGGTGAACACATTTTAGCAGAGAAAGGGGAAATGTTAAATCGGGAATAAGATGAAAAAGTCTGGTTTTGAAACGCGCTTAGAAAGTTTGCTAAGTGTTAAAGTTGTGTAGTGGCGAGCGATATTTTGATGGTTGATTCTGGCGAACAAGCCACTGAAGGTGGTTGGTTGCTGTGGTCACAGTATTGTATCAAATTATTTTGCCGAACCAACAAGACGCTCAAACGCCACCTTTAATAGACGATAGATAAAGACAAGAAAGACAATGTTGCCAGTTCAAGATTGTGTTAACAAATTGTCAAGACTACAATACGAACAGGTATGTTGTGTTAGATGCAGAGACAATAGACAGTAGCTAGGGGCAGCGTAGAACAAGTGACTATTGATACAAATAAACAGCCCTGGTGGTTAGATCAGTCTTATATCAAAGATACATCGATTAGTTTCACCAGTCCTACGGGCCTTATCAAGGGTTAGGAAACCAGAAGAACAGAACAGTAGATGAGCTAGTAATCTTAGAGACAGCGTCAGACTATATAACTATAAGAAATAAATGATGGAGCGAGGGGAGATTTATTTCAAAAGTTGCCTATGAACATTGTTATTATGGGAGATGACCCGCCTCAGAGGAAAGGTTGGGCATGAATGATGATTTTCAGCGGATTTGATGACTAGCTGTAAATAAACATCATCTTTGTTGTTCACCGCTGTTTGAGTGCAGTACTTTCTGCCAGATGTTCTCCATCCCATCATCTGTCTGTCGTGTGATGTTATATCGTCAAGATTTGTTTTAACACAGCATCCTCAACACCTAGCTGCCCACTGCGGGACAGTGAGACGAGTCCCACAATATGACAAGTACCATCAACACTAACATCATCCGCTGTACGGCCACAATATATGTCTGTGTATATCATACCACACAATCTTATGTCTGCGTATATCATACCACATAATGTTATGTCTGTGTATACCACATAATGTTATGTCTGTGTATACCACATAATCTTGTGTCTGGATATATCATACCACAGAATACCATAAATGTATACAACACACCAGAATACTGCCTGTCTGCGTACACCTATTGCATGGCTCTGAAAGATGAACAACAAAAACAACAAGTGAAAAGCTACAGACTTTCATAAATAGGTGCTTGCATAGAATAGAAGTGGTATTACTTACTTACTTACTTATTCGTTCCTCTTCTACCGTGAGGTGTAGAGATTTGTAAGAGAGAGCGCCATACTATTCTATCGGCTGACTTCCTCCTGGCTTGGTTCCATTCTAGTCCTCAGTCCTTCAAAGATTGTTTAATGTTGTCCTCCCAGCGGACTTTGGGTCATCCTGGAGGTCTGGATCCCTGGCTCTTTGTTTCCCATGCTTGTCTTGGTAGCCGATCTTCTCCCATTCTGCAGACATGGCCAAACCATCTCAGTTGGGACTGTTCTACTTGGGTCTGCAGGGGTTGGTTTTTTAGGCCTTGAAGTATCGTCTGGTTGCGGACCATGTCTCTTCTTGTTACTTCAACCATCTTCCTCAGATATCTCATTTCTGAGGTTTGGATCTGGCGGGTTGTAGTCATTGCTCATGACTCGCATCCATACGTCAAGACTGGGACATAGGTGGAGCGGTATACAGCCATCTTCGTCTTCTTACCAGCTTCTCTTTTGCTGAGGAATCCTCGATTTATGGCTTGAAAAAGTCTCCCAGCTGCTGCTCTTCGGGTATCCAAGTCCAACTCTTCTTTGATGCCTCCCTTCTGGTCTGTGACAGCTCCAAGGTATTTAAAGTGGTCGACCTGCTCCAGGACCTGTTCTCTCAGCTTAATCTGATGTCTTCTTTCCTCTCGTGATATCACCATGGTTTTTGAGCTGCTTATGATCATCCCTCTCTTCCTTCAGACTTGCAGGTTGAATTGAAGATGTGCCTCTGATTTAGCAATCAGGGCAACATCATCAGCAAATGCCAGCTCTGAAATACAGACTTGTCTCATCTTCCAGTACCCCACTGAATACTTTCCTGTCTTCTCCTACATGCCTTGATGACATCGTCCATGAGGAGTATAAAAAGATAAGGTGACAGGATATCACCTAGTCTTACACCAGTGGCGGTCCTGAATTCTTCTGATTTATGGTTTGCCGTCCTCACATAACTTCTGCAAGACTTGTAGAAGCTCTGTATAACATGAATCAGAGGTGATGGAATGTTCTTCCTTGCCAAACAGTCCCAGAGTTTCTTCCAGGGGACCTTGTCAAATGCCTTTTCCAGATCTAAGAAGCAAAGATGGATCTCACTCTTATACTCAAGAGCCTTTTCACTCAACTGTCTGAGTGTGAAGATTAGGTATTGAGTACTTCGATTTGCTCGGAAGCTACACTGGACCTCATCCATGTGTGGCTCAGCAAGCGTCCGAGTCTCTGCTCCAGTATTCTAGAGTAGATTTTACTAGGGACACTGAGAAGGGATATGCCTCTATGGTTTCCACATTGTCGGTTGACAAGATCACTAATGTGGAACTGATGACAAGATCACTAATGTGGAACTGATGACAAGATCACTAATGTGGAACTGATGACAAGATCACTAATGTGGAACTGATGACAAGATCACTAATGTGGAACTGATGACAAGATCACTAATGTGGAACTGATGACAAGATCACTAATGTGGAACTGATGACAAGATCACTAACGTGGAACTGATGACAAGATCACTAACGTGGAACTGATGACAAGATCACTAATCTGGAACTGATGACAAGATCACTAATGTGGAGCTGATGACAAGATCACTAATGTAGAACTGATGACAAGATCACTAATGTGGAACTGATGACAAGATCACTAATGTGGAACTGATGACAAGATCACTAATGTGGAACTGATGATAAGATCACTAATGTGGAACTGATGACAAGATCACTAATGTGGAACTGATGACAAGATCACTAATGTGGAACTGATGACAAGAACCAGACAAGAGCCAGTGGAACAAGGGATACTAAGATGACACTGGAGATGGATAGGACACACACTGAGGAAACCTGTTGATAGCATTACCAGTCCTTGTTCTGAAATCCCCAGGGTAAGAGAGGCAGAGGTAGACTAAAGAACACATGGAGAAAAGAACTGGAGATATAAGATGATGAGGAAGACATGGAAGGAACTTGAGCTGATGGCAGGTGACTGGAGGACTTGGCATGAGCTGATGACACGTGACTGGAGGACTTGGCATGAGCTGATGACACGTGACTGGAGGACTTGGCATGAGCTGATGACACGTGACTGGAGGACTTGGCATGAGCTGATGACACGTGACTAGAGGACTTGGCATAAGCTGATGGCACGTGACTAGAGGACTTGGCATGTGTTTTTTGAAAGCCTATGCTCCTTCAGGAGCTAAAAGGTAAAGGGGCATATCATACCACAGAATGTTAAATATCTGTGTATATCATAACATAAAATAGTGTATGTCTGTGTATATCATCACAGAATGTTGTATGCCTGTGTATGTCATATATCACAGATATTGTATATCTGTGTAAATCATATCACAGAATGTTACATGTCTGTGTCAATCATATTACAGAATGTTATATATCTGTGTATATCATAACATAAAATATTGTTTGTCTGTGTAAATAATATCACAGAATGATGTATGTATGTGTAAATCATATCACAGAATGTTGTATTTCTGTGTATATCATATCAGAGAATGTTGTATGTCTGTGTAAATCATCACAGAATGTTGTATGTCTGTGTAAATCATAGCACAGAATGATGTATATACTACTACTTAGTCGTTCCCCTTCTACCGTGAGGTGTAGAGGTTTGGAAGAGAGAGCGCCAGACTATCCTATCGGCTGTCTTCCTCCTGGCTTGGTTCCATTCTAGTCCTCGGTCCTTCAAAGATTGTCTAATGTTGTCCTCCCAGCAGACTCTGGGTCGTCCTGGGGGTCTGGATCCCTGGCTCTTTGTTTCCCATGTTTGTCGTGGTAGCCGATCTTCTCCCATTCTGCAGACATGGCCAAACCATCTTAGTTGGGACTGTTCTACTTGGGTCTGCAGGGGTGGGATTTTAGGCCTTGACGTATCATCTGGTTGCGGACCATGTCTCATCTTGTTGTGACAAACCAAGATAAAAAAAATGCAAAGATATGTGACAGACCAAGATAAAAAAATACAATGATATGTGACAGACCAAGATAAAAAATACAAAGATATGTGACAGACCAAGATAATAAAAAAAAAAATATGTGAAAGACCAAGATAACAAATGCAAAGATATGTGAAAGACCAAGATAAAAAATCAAAGATATTTGAAAGACCAATAACAAAATCCAAAGATATGTGAATGACCAAGATAAAAAATACAAAGACATGTAAAAGACCAAGTTAAAAAATTACAAAGATATGTGAAAGATATAGATAAAAAATACAAAGATATGTGAAAGACCAAGATAAAAAATTTAAAGTCAGCTAAAAGATAAAATAAGAAATCTAAAGAAAGCTCAAAGACAAAGATAAAAAATTCAAAGACAGATGAACAACAAAGATAAAAATTCCAAAGATATGTGAAAGACAAAGAAGAAAAAAACATGAAATCACAGAATAAACAACAACAAAAAACTGGATGTATACACAACTATTTATTATGGAAAACAATCAATACAACACAATACATAAGAACTTTTAATAAACAAGTCTCTACTTTTAAATTCCAGATTACATTAAGGCATACGGCAAATTGAACACACGAAGGCAGTGGTTGACAACTAGGTTCGACCAATACTTGCTGTCTGAAGCATGGTGTACCAGTTACCCCTGCCTATAGGAACTACTTGTTATATTGATTGGGGGAAAATAAAGTGTTACAAAATACGAGGGTGAATTATTTATATAATAGATAAACTGGGTAAAACTTATTCAAGTCCCATGCTCGCTGGCGTAACAATTACATCTCGTCACAACTTCCTGTCTCCAGTACTATTTATCAATTCTGCTATTGACTTTTTTCCATGCCATGATGTTAAACTGCCCGGTATTTTCTCTCTTTTGTCTTCCCATATATATTTTTCCTTCTATCTTTCCTGTTGTTGTCACAATATATTCTGGCTTCCTTCTAACACGAGGAATAAGCTTCCTTTGCACACTGGCCTCTTTTAGGACATCCTCATTACTTTTATTTTTAAAGCCATTCATGGTGTTTTTTTTTTTTTTACCAACGGGCTGATCACCCGTTTGCCAGTCACTTTGATTACGGAAACAACGGCAAACGGATTGATTTGTCGTTGCCCTAAAGACGCCATTAGGCGTGATGGGAACAACGGCAAAGAAAATCTATTCGCTGTTGCCCTTAAGACGCCACTAGGCGTAATGGCCACTGACTGCTTTGCCGGTCGTTGGCTAAGGACGGAAGAAGAAGAATGGTGTTTTTACCATTCTTCTGTAAAATTACATCTCTGTAGCCTCTAGTGCATTTCCTACTTATTTACTAATTGTCCATAACTCACTTCCATATGTCATGATTGGTTCTAAATAACACTGACGAACTGTCTTTATTACTTCCACTGACATCGAATTTTTGCATAAAATACTTTTCATGTTATAGAATGTTACTTTTCCCTGAACTATTCTGCTCTTCACTTCTGAGATGCATCATCCATCCAATGTTATTAACAGGCTTAGATATTTGAATCTAATGACTTCTTTTAAAACTGTTCCATTTACCTCGTTGGTGCATTCTGGACAAGTCATTTTCTTTCTTCATCTGTCAGTCACGCCTATTATTACAGATATGCTGCCTGCACTCTGCAGCACATTCGCTGAACTGGTATGTTTGCTTGCATTATCATTTGTTCGGTAATGTAGTTCTGGTGGGTCTTTCAGACGGAAAATCAAAAACAGAATTATTGTTTCCCATGTCATGTTGTAAGAAGCAATTAAGATGAGGCCATGTATAGGGTTGGCAACCTCATCATATAAAACAAATTACTACAGATATGTATGTTTTAATCAGAAAAATTTTAAAACGTTACAAGATGCTTTTGAACTTTTAGAGAGAGATTCTTGTTGTAGACGAATATTTCACAGTTTAAAAAAATAAAAAAAAAGGATATTTCACCCGTGGTACATTTGTGAGTTATAAATCATAACTTTGATCGTTAAGATATGCTGGTAATAAAACATGAAAAATGAAAGCTTGAGGTCCGTCTCTGATGACTAACTGCAGAATATATGTTACATTATGTATAGAGTATCGTTGTGTCATGGCAAAAGTGTGTCCACAAACTAAACCTGAAATTTTGTGGTTCACATAATTTAACGGCACCTCATGTTATAGGGGAAAAAAAATTTAAGACAGGGAAATTTGAAATATACAAAATATATTGAAATTAAAAAAACAAAACATTTGTGGAGTCATGTGAGAGTAAAAGTGGGAAATAATATTGTCCATTGCTCAGTTTTTACACATTTTTGCTCTATTTGTTAATTGCCACCCGTTACCAAAAATGCACTTTGAATAATAAGATGGTATTAGGTTCAGTCATTTAAAAACCTTGTTGCATAGTAAATTACAACAATTTTAACTTTAATATTGAGTTAATCATTAATTAATGACATATATTTTACTCTAAGTGCAAAACATTTTCTTTTTTTTTAAAAATAGGAATTTTGTCTCTGTCACCGTTGACTTTGCTAGGAGCATTATAAAATGCTCAAGCAGGAATTATAAGCGGTGATTTGGTTTTGGTTAGGAGGGAAAGTATAAAAAAATGGTTTCAGAAATAAGAATGGATCTGAATAAAGACTATTTGTCTTGCTAAAAGGGGGATAAAATGAGTGAAGTGATACTTTGTTCGAAGGGAGGAGACTCTGAATATTAAAGTCAGGGGAGGAAAGTGCTTAATTACACTTAAATAGATTTGGTGAGTTGGTAATTATGGTTTAGAAAATGTACATATAAGAATTGTATAGCAAGCTTTAGAGAAGACAATATAAGGTTAAGTCAAATTATGCAAAGGGAGACAATGGTTAATTACCTCCCTTATATGATTAAGTGAGTTGAGAAAAAAAATATGCACGTGAAAAGTTTACCAGGACAACGGATGACACTTCACTGAGTTGTTTACACAGCGGATAAGCGTGAACATATTCCAGCTGAGTAAAGAATAGGAGGAACCAATGAATTTACAGTAAACAAGGACAGATCAGCTGATAATGATTTAATAGAGGAGAACCCATTTGGACGCGCTGGTGAGCGGTCGCATTTTCTGATCAGCTGATAATGATTTTATAGAAGAGAACGCACTTAGACGCGCTGTTGAGCGGTCGCATTTTCTGATCAGCTGGTAATGATTTTATAGAGGAGAACCCATTTAGACACGCTGAGGAGCGGTCGCATTTTTCTGAGGAGCAGTCCTAGTTAAGGACGTAGAGTGGCGGGAATGTGTTTTCTGCCAGGCTCAAGTTCAATTTCTGTGGGAAACAGAATGAATACTTCTGAAGAATCCTATAGACCTAGTTAGAGTAGTAGAATCTATTCACATATGAAAGACAGAACTGTGTTTAAAATATAGGTTTAGTGATAAGAGGTGATAGTAAGAAATATGAGTGTTGTGAGGATTCTGTGAAACCAAAGTAAGTAGGTCCTTTGGCTCATAACTTTTGATAGACATTGAATATAATTATTTCAGAACCTGAAATAAAGTATTACCAGGTTAACGACGCTTACAACTAAGTGAGCGCAGAATAATGAGAAACGAAGCTGAAGCTACAAAATTGACCATGAGGTGAATAAACTGAGACTAAGTAGGCAACTGAGAAGATTTACAGAAGAACAGGGGTTTAATAGCCGTGCTGGGCTATTGTATAATGAACTTTGCAACATCGACTGCTACAAGTAAGATGAGTAAGCAATTGAAGGGTGATTGTATTTACAGGATGAAACATGCGCTCTCTAGCAGGTATAAGTATGAGGATACCGCAACAGGTGTACCCAATGTATTGATTTGCATATATGAATTTTAAGATGATGGTATTTGATTAGTTTGAGTCAAATCTGACAGGATTAGTAGATGAAAGAAACCAACTCAGGAAAGAGTTGATGAAAGGCTTGGGAGAGGCCAGAATAAATAGAAAAGCCTTAAGGGAAGAAAATAGGTATAAACCATATCTGATGGTGTTCTCAGGTGGAGAGCTATATATATATGCATAGGTATATGAATGTGCCCAGGAGGAATGGGACATACAAGAGACAGTTAGGAAATGTTTGTACCTGGAATTTGTACCACATGCCTCTGTTATGATGAACTTCTGAAATGTAAATAAAATGTTTGTTTTGATGGAACGTTTCTCAAGTTGGGTTAAGTCTCTAAAAGGTTGTTGAGTGCTAGAGTAAACAAGATACTGGATATAAAGAAAATCACCACTATACGAAGTTGTCACTTAAGTAACATCATAAGAAGGGATGGAACGAGTTTAGGTTGGAAGTTTGAGAAAATATCATCCAGGAATCAATAACTCTGGCGGTGAGGGCCAGTATTAAGATATACTCTTTCTTGGAAGATAGGTCAATAGATCAAATTGACAAATAGAAGGTAGACAACTAGGCCTGCCCCAGTCACCTAGTTTGCTTTAAAAGAAGACCCTGCACTGTGACATTTAGTCTAATTGGTACCGTAACCAGTTCTGGAAGCTATAATAAGAAGAGATAGCACTGTCACACGTAGTCTAATTGATGTCGTGACCAGTCTTCACTTCATGAACTGGCACTGTGACATCTCGTTTTGGATAGGAGCGCTTCCTTCAACCTAGACACAAGGTCCAAATATAAAAGACCTTGTGATTTGCATAAATAATGTGTATTCACTGATAAATTTTAAAAATTTTTTTAAAAATGTCCATGTTTTGCCAGAGGTCGGCAAGATTCAGAAGCAGAATGTCTCATGTGCAGAGGTGGTACATTTGCGTCAGTAGCAAAAAAGGTGCTGCTGATTAAAAAAGAAAAGAAAAAAACACACGCACACATGCAAAAACATAAATGCCACACTCGTGTATGAAAGTTCGCAAACAAAACAGACTTTTTTTTTTCCAAAAGAAACAAGTACGGAACAGAAAATATAACCACTACAGAAGGCCCTTTTGTTTTTCATACTGTGAAACATCACAATAGTTTGAAATTAGTGGACTGTACTTTAAAATGTTTTCCATCATTCGGAAAGTATCAACAAATTTGCATACGCCAGAACAATCACTAGAGTTATTTATGTGACAATGTTTCTGTGTGTATTTAAAAAGTAATCAAGCGTTTTTCAAGACAATTTTTATCATATTACTATATCAATACACACAAAATTGAGGTGATTTGATGAAATTATTGTTTGTTGTGTAATAATTACATTTCATGTCATTTATTATTCAAATTATATATGTCCTACTTTTTTTATTATAAATGTCCTACCGTGTCCTGTTTTCCATGAAAAAATGAATATTGTCCTCCTTTTTGCGTTAAACGAGATGGTCACCCTAACCTAATGAGAGAATGAATAGCATTTAGTCTGAGCACAACACCAAATAATCTTCTCAAGTGATAATGAAGCTCTGCAATATTCTAAATGCTAATAAGTGCACCATTAATCTAATATATCATTGCTTATGTCACCATTAATCTAATATATCATTGCTTATGTCACCATTAATCTAATATCATTGCTTATGTCACCATTAATCTAATATCATTGCTTATGTATCATAACTGATAACCTAAAATTTCAATTTCACTTAAAAATGTAAAAAAAAAAAAAAAAAAAATTAAAAGAAACGAGCAAAAAATGAGCGGAGGAAAAAAGAAAGCTGCAGCCACCGCTCAATTATTTGGTCTCTCCGGCTTCCATCCTTTCGTTGATGCCATTTTGCAATCACATTTTCCAGTCTGCTACTGCCTTCTCTCGGACAAACTTCCCTCTGGGACTCTTGACATTGGGAGGTAACAAAGCAAGGTAAACTGGAGTTTCAGCTCCTGAAATTACAATTTGGAAATTATGTGATTTCTGTTCCCCTTTTCTGAAAGCACAAAATTTGTAAATTTTATTTTCAATAGACACAAAATCATTGGTATTTGTTACTATCTTTATTTAAATTACATTTTATTGGATTTCTTCATATTTCCATTCAAACATGAATCCTACCTAAATGTTTGATCCACAAATGCAGAAAACCTGGACAATCACAAGCATAACCAAAAATGATCAGACCAAAAATGATCAGACGTCTTTTCAAGATGTAGACTTCATCATCACCATTTTCCTTTGCACAGCATGTAGCCAGCACTGCAGCTGATCCTCAAGGGAAGCCTGCACCAAGCAGACACATAATCTTGCAGCAGTGGTGGTTTCCATTGCAATTTGGTTTTACACAATGAAGCTGCCAGACATATGCACAACCTCACATTTGTCGCCTTGTACGACATGCCTGAGGGGGCAGTAGACCTATTATTTCTTTGTTTCTTTACCACGGCCCCCCTTTAATTAAATTTGTTGCAGCAGACCACCAAGACTTAACTCAAGATTTAAAATACTAAAGTGCATCAAATATTTATTTAAAGCTGCTCTTCAAATTTGGAGAGGAGGGAGAAATAAGTAAATGCACACACTCCTATTCACCCATGTGTTACCGGGGCCCGAAAGGGGAGCAAAGAATAGTAACACTGCACCCTACCACGCATGTCGTAAAAAGCGACTAAGGAGGGTATGGGCATGGGGCTGTTTACCCCATCCCGTAAAAACTTCGCACAGTGGGCTGATCACCTGCTTGCCAACCAATCTGATTACGGAAACAATGATAGATTGTTTGGTCTGTTTTTGTTCCACAAAGACGCCACTAGGCGTGGTGGAAACAGCGATAGATTGATCAATTTGTTGTTGCCCTAGGACGCCACTGGGCATACTGGCCACATACTGCTTTGCCGGTTGATGGCTAAGGATGGAAGAAGAAGAAGAAGAAGACACACTCCTATTATAATATTTTTATTGGAATGATTCCATACAAATTTAAAATAATAATACCTGAACACCGAACCATGGTCTAATATTACTTATTAATTTTAATTAATTAATTAATGAGAAGGCTGGTGCTGCATTTCACTGACAAGCCTTGTTATATCAGGCTTAATAGCTGAAACTTGTATTCTGAGTTCTGACTCTACATTTTTCAAATGGTTTCTATACTTATTTTTAAGATAAACGAGAGCAGAGAATGATTGTTCACACAAGTATGTCGTTACGAAAGGTATCAATACTTTCATTGCCCTCTTTGATAGTTCCGGAAAATCTGCATGTAAGTGAGCCCAGAAATTTGGAAGGGACTGTTCCTTGAACTGCAATTTCAGAGCACTGTCCGTGAATATTACTATGAGTTTGTTTTCCTCTGCTGCTGTGAGCCTTTCTAGTTCATACACATTAACTGAAAATGATCTCTAATCCAGTTTTTGCTTGCATCAGGAACAGGAAAATATTCACGGAAACTATGCTGCAAATCTTTCAAATGTCGTGCGATAAGTGATATGTCCTCCTCAGACAACTCTTCATTGGTGGAACCAAGAAAATTTATGAGGTTTGGAAATGTCTCATAGTTTCGGTTCGATAGGCGATGATGCCACAATTCCAACTTTTTCATCATTGCTTCGATCTTGTCTTCAACTTGAAAAACCATAACTTTTTCTCCTTGAAGATTTAAGTTGAGCATATTTAAATGGGTGAAGATATCTGACAGATATGCTAATTTTACTAACCAGGAGTCAAACGATCGCTGAGGTGAAACTGCTGCTCCATGAGGAATAATCTTATCGCGTCTCTCAATTCCCAAAAACGAGACAAAACTTTACCTTGAGATAGCCAACGAACTTCACAGTGTAGCAAAAGTTGATGGTGTTCACTGTCCATATCTGCAAAGCTGCTTAAAAAGTCTTGAATTCAGTGAGTTGCTTTTTATAAAATTGACAATTTTGACTGATTCATTTAAGGTCTGTTTTAGTTTTTAGATGTTAAATACTTCTTCAGCTGTAGTGTGTACCAATGAGGAGATGAACAGTAAGTCTTTGAAAATATTTCTCTCGTGCTCATATCTAACGTAGCACAATAAGGTCGCTTTGTTATGTCTGTGCTTTCGTCCAGTTGCAGAGTAAAATAGGGGGACATGCGAATTCTTTCTAATAACTAATCCTTGATATTGGCTGACAAACTGTTGATTCGCTTCTTAACTGTGTCATTTGACAAAGGTATTAAGGAAAGGTCCTTGGCAGCTTTCTCGTTGATCAATGCAGAAACCATGAATTTTGCAGCAGGTAATATAAGTTCTTCAGCTATTATGTGCGGTTTTCCGGTTTTTGCTATTAGTTGAGAAACTTCAAATAAGGCCCTCACTGCATTTTCATTGTTACAACCAGTTGCAAGTCTTTTTTTTAAAACCATTTTCTTACTTTCCCGAAGTTCCTGCTCCTTACTTTTGAAAAAATCGATGCTCTTTGTGTCATGTTCTTTATGTTTAGTATCGAGATGTCTTCGCAATTTTGACGGTTTCATGGCCTCGTTGGACAATATATCGTAACATAACACACACTGTGGTAGTTGCTTGTCTTCTGGGCCTGTACACGTGAAGCCAATTGACAGATATTCCTTGCTATAACGGCAGCACTTTTTAAGATGACTGGAAGATGCTTCATTTTGCTTTGAACAGTGTCATGTGGTGAGTATTGGGGCAACTACGACAGTAGTTTTTGCCAGGAATAGCCTATGAGATATTAGGTAGGTCTCTAGAAATTGGCTCGTTAAGAAAGAATAAAGACCTATTCGAGATAGGGACAAGAAGAAGGGAATGTGAATGCTTTCCACTGGACAGTGTTTTCTAGTTAATTATGGAAAGAGTTCTGTTTCCCCACGACCTTAGCTTCTGCCCTTAGATCCCGTAACAGAAAATGCCCCCAACCTCATCTGAGTGTAGAAATTTTCCTATACGTAAACATTTAACACCGTCAGCACGAGTGATACATTAACAAACTAGATAATGATCAAATGATTATTGGGTTTATTAATTAAATATCTACACATATAGGGTTAGTAATGGTTAGAACATGATGATGGTAGAAGATGGTTCACACAAAACACACAGATGAGATATTAATATTGTAGTTAATTAAGTAGTAGTTAATTACGAATGAGTTTGTATAAAGCGAAATGATGATGATGTGATATGATACGAGTTACCAAAATGGTGAGTAATCTACACAGTCCATGTCTCTAAATGCTTCTTTCGGATAGGATAATTCACATGTATGCATAGAATGTCCCAAGTTGTTATGTGTTATGTCGAGTGGGGTATCTCTAAGTCGAGGACGTTCTGATGAAAACTGTTGTCGTACTGAGAACGTTGACAATATACAATCCTTCTCTGTGAGTATATCTCTGTAGCATACAGTTAATAGTTGTCGTATGAAAATGTCTGTTGTCTAATCTTCGGAGGGTACTGGCCAGACTGGATATCTTCACGAAATGTTAGTGATATGTACTCATTATCTTGCGTATGTAATCGTGAGTCATAAAATATACTTTGGAGTCTGCTTCATAGAATGCGCTTAAGAGTGTGTTGCACTTGGTATGAATA
This sequence comes from Oreohelix idahoensis, assembly GCA_024509875.1. NCBI lineage: Eukaryota > Metazoa > Mollusca > Gastropoda > Stylommatophora > Oreohelicidae > Oreohelix > Oreohelix idahoensis. Next base: position 50,092 of record JAMPIV010002845.1, read on the forward strand.
TGAGATTCAACTTTTGAGCTCTTTAGCTTGACTTCAGATAGTACGCTTCCGATGGAGCTGAACTTGATGTAAGTAATCAACTGTGAGCTTTAGCTTGACTCCTGTAGTAAGCTTTCGAGTGACTGGAACTTTGTTATAACTATGTATTGAACTTGTGCGCATGTGATATATGTTGATGAAAAATGCTGTGTCCACCTTCTTGAGCGTGGCGAGAAATATTCCTTTTTAAGTGAGGAACGAAGAATATCCTATGGCGAATTCTGCAAACCAAATGTTCGTTTTGATAACTTATTTCTGGTTAGACGTCAGACACGTAGCGTGTGGACTCAGACTTCTGATGGACTGAAGACACACAAAAGTCTTCGTAAGTTTTCGCATTTATTCTACTTCTCACTATTGATCTCTATGATGTTAAATATATTGTGCATGCGAGTGTGTGCGTATGAAAGACTATGATGATGATTTAACAAGCTAGATGAAGGTAAAGTAAAAGGTGAAGTATGAAGTATTAATTACTTCCTATCAGCCTATCATCTTAGAGGAAAATCTTAGGATGTTATTAAGCATTTATGAGAAGAATTAATTGAAAAACTATCTTTTGCACATTTAGCTGTGAGGTTAAGATGAATAAAGAATAATAAAAAAGTATTAATAATCTGTATAAGATCCACTAACCTTCTTTTCCATTCGCAAAATCACTTTAAGAACACAATACACACAGATATGAAATATTTATCCACACTGAATTAATTGCAGGGTATGCGTTTGGGGACTTCTCTTTACACTACAATGTTGAAAAACTGGACTCATCTCTCTAGCGAGCTGCGCGGTATATTACATCTCTAAAGGTCAAACGTGGGTCCCTTAGACCGGTTTCGTACAACTCCGCCCATACAACCAATAGCTAAGAGTCCCTCTGGTCACTCATTCCCAGGATCTCTCTTGTCCCCTGTCAGTCCAAAAGTGGGTGGGGCAATTCGCAACCAACTTTTGTTGCTGGGCTTGTCTGACAAACAGGTGTTGAGATAATTGGCTGGCCAATGCAAAAATGTCCCCCACCTTCCGTCATATCACTCTCTGGCACTTTCGCCCCGCGTGTCAATCTTTGTTAAATGCTACTGGCGGCAGCCTTTGTCCCCTTGGTCCATTGTCGCTTACATGCTTACAAGTTTCTTCGTTGTGCCGGGCTCTATTGTATTTTGTGCCACGGTGATCGTGTTTTGTTTAAACAACAGCTCAGCCCTGAATGATATCCACCTGGCGTCTCTCAAAATAATAGTATCCCAAGCTGGTATGTGTGACAGTTATTTACACAGGGACTGGTTATCAAAGAATGTTTTATTCAGTCCAAGCTGGGGTTTCGCAAGATTAGGATAAACCCAGGTGTGTTTAACAAGGTGGGAAACTGAATCAAAAGAATGTGGTTCTTTAGATACCAGATGCGAGTAATCAAAAACGATGAAATAGCAAATGTGGGATGAAAGAGCACAATGTTTGAGAAAATAAAATAAGAAAGATGTAGGAAAAGGTAGAGCGATAAGGCCTTGGCGCTCGTTTATCACAAACAGGATGCACCCTCATCAACATCATCAGTACATTTACGTTTCCAATTCAGCCAGCGATCCATCCTGAGGCTCAGCCTAAATGTATTGTTACGAAATTCACTGTGATAACATCGAAAGGTCACTTTACCAGACAATAACCAAATGCTTTTATTCGCAGAAATCGAAGAAGAAACACGATCATTTTGACTGACTCCGACTCTCTCTTCCCGCGAAATGGTCTTCCTTTTATACATGAATTTCTTCGAGAACATTCTCGACACAGCTAGAGAATTCTGGGAAGCAACAGATATTCCTTGAACGTGGTGGCACAACGTGGGCAACACTAGAGTTCAGTGCAGCTACGAAGGCGGTTTCTGGCTGTATGCGCAGTAGCAAGAAATGTCACGTGCTTTCTCTCAGCCACTCAGCGTCATTCACTTGCATGTTCTTACCGCGTGCAGAAGTATCAAGTGCTGAGTACATTTTTTGCTATCAAACAGTTATTTTCATAACCGATTTTTACTTTTGTTTGTTTTTAATGGTGGCGGTAGGTTAGAAAAGCCATGTTTTACACAAACAAGCTAGAGAAATTTAAATTTTGTTCTTCATTTCCTTTTCTTTCTTTCTTCCTTTCATTCTATTTCAACTGCTCATAACATTTCTTCAAGCCTTCACAGACCCCCTGTGAGGACATCGTGGCCCCCCGGGGGTCCGCGGACCACAGGTTAAGAACCGCTGTACTAGAGCTTTCCATGTTCCACACAGAGAAAATACAAAGATAATGAAAACCACATAGAGAAAAGATAAAGATAATGAGAATAAATGCAGGAAATGAAAAATAGATTGCACCAGAAGAAACATCCCCACAAGATGTAGAATCATACGTAAACCTTGGCTGTAATATAGACAGAGCTGGAGGGACAGACAGTGAAATCAAAATTAGGATATAAAAGGCAAGAGTAGCTTTCATTACATTGGAAAATATACGAAGATCAAATGAAAACACGTCCAATACAAAAAAAAAAAAAGAATTTTCAACTGTGTGGGTCTTCAAAGGTGTCTACGTTGCACAAGATTACTCTTGGCAGAGATGCAGATAGAAGGATGATGATGCTTCTATCTCGAGGGTCTTCACAAGATATTTAAGAAATCGAGAACAATGCTGAATGAGTCTTAGCAGTGTTAACTCTTTATTTTTCCCGCCGCCTTTTGTGAAGAGATATTATATAATTCAATTTAACTCATACAAGCCCCCAACAGAATTTACAGTAAAATTCTCCTTATTATTTGGCTCTATAGATATAAATATAGATAAATTAAAAATGCTGATTCATCCGTGTGCACTTCTCTCTGTAATAACTAAATCAACTATGAATTTGTAAAAAACAACATATAACAAATTTATTATTATTGTTATACAGAATTGACATCATTGCACTCCGGGCAAACCCATAGGTGCACAGTCTCCATCAGTATATGTCGAAGAGTGTGAATGCTAACTGTTCCTGTAGCTCGCTGGTTGTAAACACGACAGATGCATCCTCTCATACGTCCATCTCTACTAGCCTTATGTATTATGCCAAATTCCAACAGTCTTAACCTTGATGATTCATCTATTGCAGTGTCATTCTCTAACAGGCGATCATTAATTGTTCTCAGTATATCCCCCTTATCCATATCTAGTGTCCCCACTATGGGTGCTCTTGATGCTAGTCTGTCAGCTCTTTCATTACCACATACCCCAGCATGACCAGAACAGTATACCCACACCAGCTCTTGTAGACTGGAAGCTTCTATGAATGTTTTCCATTCATGCTGCAACCAACCACTTTGAATCTTCCGAAGCATGAACTGAGAGTCCGACACAATGATGGCCTTTGTTAATGAAGTTTCAGTTATCCACCTTAAGGCTGCAGTAACAGCCTCGACCTCAATTCTCATGCTGGAAGTTGTTATCTTGTAAGCCCCGCTATGTTCGGCGACGATTCTGCCCTGCACCCGAGCAGAGAAGCCCCAACCCGGATTTCTCACCATGGATCACAGACCCATCTGTATACACAATGGCATCATCATCCCCGGAATGATCATGCATCAGTTGATTAATTTCCAATTCTACTTTTCCATTCCCCCAATTTTTACACTCTCTGCCAAGGCTGATGATGACCTGTTGGTAGTTAATGCAGTTCTCATCTGATATACTCCACTCTTCCCCTTTGAATATATTGTCGACTGTGGCCACCTGTTTGATCATTGTCTCTGCCTGTGCCATCCATGACATTCCTCTATTTATTCTTGTTCCCTTAACGTCAGCTATGTTACCATGCAGAGGGTGCCGTTTGTCTGTGGATACTCGCATATAGGCTTTTGCTTGGGCCATCGCATATCTGGATTTAATTGACAGCACTCCAGCATATACCTCATTGTCACAATGGGGGTATCTCGCATACAGCCCAAGACTATGCACATCCCTTCATTCTGAATGCGTTCTAGTCGTTCACATTGTGTAACTGACAGCATGAGTATACCCAGCCCATACTCAATGACCGATATGACTAGCTGTTGATAAAAAAGAAATAGTAATCTCTGCTCCAGACGCGCCACGGCCATTATTTTCAGGGCCGCTAGACCTCTCCTGCATTTCTGTGTGATTTGCTTAACATGGTACTTATACGAGAGCCCACGATCAAATGTAACTCCGAGGTATTTCAGCTTTTCTTGCCTTTCAATCCTCTGTCCATTGAGAGTAATATCTGGGAGGTCTGCTTTCACCATGGAGTTGTTCAAGGAGCACCACATCACGCAGGCCTTGTTGGGATTGGCTTTGCAGCCAGTTTCCTTGCACCATTTAGACACCTCCTGTATTGTCCCTTGAATGCAATGAACCATTTCTTGTCGGTCAGAGCCAGTTCTGTAAATGAGTATATCATCAGCAAATGTCAGTGTTCGTCCCAGCCCAGTTGGTTGAATGGTGGCAACTTTTGTTGTATAGATATTAAACAGCACCGGTGATAGTGGAGAACCCTGGGGTAGTCCCGGGCAAATAAGCATTGGATCTGATGTTCATGTTCCCAAGCAAAATGCCACTGACCTCTCAGTTAAGGCAGCTGCTATCCATCTCGTAAGCCAAGGGTTAACACCGCAAGCCATTACACAGTTTATTAATGTTGCAAAGTTCACACTGTTATAAGCATCCTCTAGGTCAATTGCTACCACAACCGTTTCTCGCTTATCCTGGAACCCCTCATATACATCACAAGCAAACGTTCTGGCGTTACCGCACGTTACTTTCATGCGCCTATAGCTGCCAAGAGTATCAGGTAGGATCTGTGCAGTTTTGAGGCGATTCATTATTTTTCATGCTACTATCTTTTCTAGTAGTTTACCATAGACATTCTGCATTGTAATAATTCTGTAGCTGCTGAGAAGCGTGGGGTCTTTACCGGGTTTAGAAAGTGGTCGTATGTAACTATGCAGCCAGTCTTATGGCACCAGAGCATTCTGTAAGCTGTTGTTGAATAACAAATTTAATGATCAATTACTTTGGAACAAATGTTATGAAGGGGTGATTACTAAAAAAAATAGGTTTCGTCACAGAAACTGATATCGACTTTAGGAAGCTTAGCTGTGGAATATAGATCAATAAGTTCTGTTGTATTGGCCTGCTAAAAATGCCACTTAGCTTCCTAACTGCTGGAGTGTTGATGCTGCTGTTTCTGTCAATTCGTCTCTGTGGCGAGGGCACATCTACTGGTCAAGGCAGGTATCTTCACTGCCCGTTGAATGTAGGTTTCACGTGTCGATTGCAAGCTTTGAACCACAGAACAGTAGTACAGCTGGTATCGTAAAATTGTACCTCAAATGGTCTCGTAAACTCATACCACAAACTTTAGAGGGAATAAAAGAACAAATTCCACTGCTAAGTCTTTGTTTTCCTGATTTTAATCAGGTGCTTTTCCCACTCTCCGTCAACTGATTCTTTTCTCTGAATTTTTACTCTCCTTGAGCATATATCATATAACTCAGGGGATATGATGAAAATCATGATTCTTTTAGTTAATTTACTGGGAAAACGTTGACTGGACAGCGGCAAGTGGCTTGTACCTAGTTGGACATGTTTAAATATACATAAATTTATTACAAATGATAGTAAATATATACATATGATGGCATCATCTTCCACTCCCTGCTCCACTTGGAGTCTGGGGGTTACCTCTGCTTTTGGTTCCTTGTGAGAACCCGCATGAAGCAATCACCAGCGCTTTGATGTGGTGGTTCACGAATATATCATTTTCACGTGCTGAGGTTGCCAGCCTCTTAAGGACCTGTATAACTATCACCAAGTTCAAACATATCAAATTCAAAGTATAAAAATATGTTACAACTTACCCCAAATACTAGGATCATAGATTTCTTGCTCAGTTGAATAGTCTCGGCAACTTGACGCAGATGCCTCGGACACACATCTGGGGTATTATTTCTATTACAGAATCCCTCTGTGCCTTTGTGAGTAGGTCCTGTAGGAGTCTGGTTTCCATATTAAATTGTAGAGTTTCCTTGCTGTAATGTTCAAAAGGTGCTCCAATACATCCAGTCCTATAAGGTCAGAATCCTTACTTCTATTCTTTCCTGGCTTCAGTCCAAGCTGTCTGCTTTGACAATTCTGGAATGGTGTTGTCTAAAATGTTCTACGTTATATTGCAGTTTTCCTGCCCACGCTCACACCTGGCGTTTCCGACAAAACTTCTAATCAACGTGAATGTATATTAGCCTCTAAACTGTTAAGCCAATAGCATTCGAAAGTGCATGTTATGATAACGCCCCTCATGGACTTTTCTGCATGACTCATGTGTTTGTAAAATTCAAATATATGGAATTGGTATTTCCGTCAATTCTCGGTAATGATTACCACTACACCTTCTTCCATTTATCTTACTTATAACAAACCTGTCCGGAAGTTTATTACCGAATTTCTGACGTCTCAGGTGTGTCTGTAATATGCCACCAGATCGATAATTGACTGGCACTCTGTATGCAAACAAACACCGGCGTTATTACTCGAAAATGACTGGTCGCCAATCTAGGTTTACCTGCAGCTCATCTCCACGAGGATAGGCAGGCAAACATGATATGTACTGAATGGAAGAAGTGTAAAAATTGACACGAAAAAACCAAATACTGTCGGAGGTAGGAAAATAGAATGTGCCAACAATCAAATGGTGCATATAATTAGTACGCACAATAAAGGTAGATCAATACTGCCGGAGAAGAAAAGAGAGCCATAAAAATGATGTGACGCTATTATATGGCTCTGAAATATGGAGAACAAACAAAACAACGACCAAGAAGTTACTCTTTCAAACTTACTTACTTAGTCGTTCCTCTTCTACCGTGAGGGGTAGAGGTTTGTAAGAGAGAGCGCCATATTATTCTATTGGCTGTCTTCCTCCTGGCTTGGTTTCATTCTAGTCCTCGGTTCTTCAAAGATTGCCTAATGTTGTCCTCCCATCGGACTCTGGACCGTCCTGGAGGTCTGGATCCCTGGCTCTAAGTTTCCCATGCTTGCCATGGTAGCTGATCTTCTCCCATTCTGCAGACATGGCCAAACCATCTCAGTTGGCACTGTTCTACTTGGGTCTGCAGGGGTTGGGTTTTTAGGCCTTGACGTACCATCTGGTTGCGGACCATGTCTCTTCTTGTTACTTCAACCACCTTCCTCAGATACCTCATTTCTGAGGTTTGGATCTGGCTTTTGTGGGTTGTAGTCATTGCCCATGACTCGCATCCATACGTCAAGACTAGGACATAGGTGGAGCGGTATACAGTCATCTTCGTCTTCTTACCAACTTCTCTTTTGCTGAGAAATCCTCGATTTATGGCTTGACAAAGTCTCCCAGCTACTGCTCTTTGGGTAGCCAACTCTTCTTTGATGCCTCCCTTCCGGCCTATGACAGCTCCAAGATATTTAAGTGGTCGACCTGCTCCAGGACCTGTTCTCCCAGCTTAATCTGATGTCTTCTTTCCTCTTGTGATATCACCATGGTTTTTGTTTTCGAGCTGCTTATGATCATCCCTCTCTTCTCCAGCTCTTCCTTCCAGACTTGCAGGCTGGATTGAAGATGTGGCTCTGATTTAGCAATCAGGGCAACATCATCAGCAAATGCCAGCTCTGAAATACATACCTGTCTCATCTTCCAATACCCCACTGAATACTTTCCTGTCCTCTCCTTACATGCCTTGATGATGACATAGTCCATGAATATGAAAAGATAAGGTGACAGGATATCACCTTGTCTTACACCAGTGGTGGTCCTGAATTCTTCTATGGTTTGCCGTCCTCTCATAATTTCTGCAAGACTTGTAGAAGCTCTGTATAGCATGAATCAGAGGGGTTGGAATGTTCTTCCATGCCAAATAGTCCCAGAGTTTGTTCCAGGGGACTGTTGAGGATTGCTTCATGTCTGCAGCATGGCGCATTCCTCAAATGATTATGTCTCCGCGACTGATGTCGATGATTGTTTCATGACTGTATCATGGAACACCTCAAACGAATAGAGATATATCTCATCGACCGATGTCGATGATTGTTGCATGTGTGCAAGCATTTGAGTTTTGATCACACTCGAATTGCTGCACCATGGAATATCGCAATTGAATATATATTAACGACGTAGTATGCATATCACTATGCATGACGCGTATGTCTTTGTAAGGTCATTCGACGTGTGGGCTTCGGCCCCAACGGCAGCGTATGGCATGTGTGGCCATTGCCACTTATATTGAGTGGTATAACCATTGGAAAGTGTGTGGCGTCGTCCACTTATTAATTGTGTGGCTGGGAAGCCAATTGAGCAGTGTATTTCTTGAGTCAAACGTAAGTCGTCGTATGAATAACGCAGTTTGCATAATTATGGCAGATTAGCCTGGCGTGGTATGCCAAAGGAACATTATGGTACTAGCAGTAGTGTAAGCCTAGTATAGATAGATATTATACAGCTAGCGGCAAGCGTAAGCCTAGTGTAACGGATATTAGACGACTAGCAGTAGACGTAAGCCTAGCGTAATAAGTGTATTGCAAAACTAGCAGGATAGTTAAGTCTAGTGCAAAAGGCTATTGTATAAACTAGCGACGGGAGTAAGTCTAGTTAGCCTCTGAATTTATGCCAAAGGACATTGGCCGTTAAAAGGAACTGACCTTGAACCAGAACTCTAGATAGAGATTCATGAACATGTGTTAATGAAATAATGAGAACTCTTACAGATCGTACATGAATGTGATGTGACTTTTGTTCCCATGTAGTTGGTGTCTGCTCATGGTATGAAATTACTAATTAAATATTTTGAGTCGTCAAAATCACGGTCTTATCAACTGTCGTATTCGGAGTTGAGTTAAATGCTGTTTATCTTCAACTGATCATGACTAGTGATGATTAATGTCTTAACACGCTGCATCTCACACTGCCAATATAATCAATAAGACAAGAGACTAATACAGGTCAGTCAAGGGTCGAATATTTAATATGAAACATGTTCAGCACATAATGTATCACAAGGGTTAAAGCAGACATTATCGATACCAACGAACAGTATTACGGAATCCTACAAAAGTGATAAGAACCCGAGGGACTTCGACTCTATAAACTGAATACGCATATAATAACTTGGTCATCCTCAAATACTAGAAGTCATCGAAGCACCCATAACATGCTGGGGTCCCGAGTCCATAACATACTGGTGTCAGAAAGTGTCTGGATTTCGTGAATACTGGATCCCCCCTTCAAGTATCGAAGAAAGTTAAACTGATGATGAACGTTTTGAAGGTAAAATCATTCATTCAAGCCTAACTGGCAACTGAAATGCGCATGTCAGAAAGTGACGTCACTATATCGATGCCGTCACCGCTAGCAGACAACTTTGCCTGAGAGAATCCGAATTTTCTTCCACCACAAGAGACTGATTCACGCAGATAGAACGGTAATTTTCCACTCGAGAACCTGAACCAGTGGAGAATGTATCTCTTCATCAAATTCATCTGAGGCTGCGACGCAGATCGATTGAAGAAACTACGTTCGAAGACCGAAGCAATACTTTCAAACGGTTCCCTTCTGCTAAGGTCAAGGTCTTCAATCAATGGACTTCAGCTGTTGAAGACACGGTTCGGAACTAGGATTAGAATTACATGCACTCATGTATTTCTCAGAGGGACAGCTAAACAGATAAGTTCTTGATTTTACTTGGGCGCTTGAACATTATCCTACTGTCCTCGCATTAGCTTTGGTCTACAGTTCATCATCACTTTGCTTACTTTTTACTATCATCTGTGTTCCCCATTCATGTTTATTCGTATATTTGTATATTCGTCGTGTTTAATATTGACTGGAATTTTCCCAGGAAAACTTCAGTGAATGTTAACTTCTATTAGATTTGCATGCTTATATTCGCGGACTGAGGATCTGACTGATTATATTTTTTCTTTTGAGTCAGGATATAAATGTTTCTTCAGTTCGCAATATAACCATATTTTGTGTACTTAGCAGTTTCGTCAAGTGAATTACATCCTCTTTATTTACATAATCTCATTTCAGTACTGTTGACAATTGTTTTCGTGTGTGATCTACAACTTCTTTGTCTACACGTTCGTTTAAGACGACTTGTCTTGTTATATTTTTGTGATGTAAATTCTTTTCTTTCTTTTACTGATTACTGAGTATAAGTCTCCTTTATTTACTTTATAAGTGTAAATTCTTGTCGTATAACTGAAAAATCATTTCATTCTAACTCATTTGATTGTTTTCACTGTCTTTGTCACATGTTCTTGGAACTTGTTTGTTATTGATTAATATATTCATGTACATATTATAGTGAGTTCTATAGTCCTGGTGTATATTATAGACTATTGAAGGTACTCAGAAACCTATTATCATGTCTACACTACAGGAATTCATTGATATTGGAAAAAGTTATGGAAAATCAGGAGCGGAACTACAAAGTTTTGCAGATACGAAATATGATGAATATTTATCGCGTCTGGAAAGAATGGAACAGCGCGAAGCAACTAAACGAGCTGATGAGCTTAGAAGGTTTGAATTAACCCAAGAGAGGGAAATGAAAGATAAGGAAATGGCCCAACAAGAAAAAGAGATGGCTCAGAAAGAAAAAGAAATATCCATGAAATTGGAATTAGAACGATTGACTATAGCTCAACAAGAAAAAGACAGAGAATTTGAGAAGGAAAGAATGGCTCAACGAGATAAAGAAATGGAATTAAGGAGAATGGAACTTATGCAACTGGATCAAGCCCATAAAAATGCCATGGAAATGGAAGCTTTAAAACTTCATGCAGAAAAAGAAAAAACTTTAGAATTAGCTAAAGTGCAGTCTGAACAGACTAAGACTGCGGCTGGTACAAATATTTTCTATCCTAAGCTAAAAATGCCACATTTTGACCAAACTCGCGATTGTGGTGACTCTTTCTTATCTAGATTCATCATCAAGGTCACAGCTCTGAACATACCCAAGGAAAGATGGAGCAGTCTTTTACTTGATTTTTTGACTGGGGACTCACTTAAATGTTTCATGAGTCTTGATGAAAAGAGTAGAAACGATTTCGATGTCGTAAAAGAGGTATTACTAAGACGTTTCCAGTTAACTGAGTCTGGATTCAGAGATCGTTTTCATGCGGCTAAGCCAATCAAGGATGCAGATTTTGGTGAATTCATTGCATCTATTAAACATTTCCTTAGCAGATGGATTGATCTATCTGGTATAAATAAAACATATGAAGGTGTTATAGATCTCATGCTGCAAGATAAAGTTTTATCCGCATGCAGCACTGAATTAGAAGCATTTTTACAGGAAAGACATCCTAATTCTATCGATGAGTATGAAAAACTCGGAAGACAGTATCAGACCGCACATCAGAATAAAGATCTTCATAGATCGACTATTCGAGATCCTATGCCTGTGTGCGCGGCACACCATGATCAGAGACCTCGATCGAAGAGCTTTGATGGACGTTGTCGTTCAGATTATTATCAATCCGACAGAGGTTTTTATAACTTCCGTCGTCATCGCTCTCCTTCGAATTCATATCGACGAGGTTATAGAGGATATTCACCTCATGATCGTGGGTATCACAGAGGCAGGGATTATGATGGTTCACATCAAAAAGGATACTATAAACAGAGATCATCTTATGGTAGAGATGCCAGGAAGGATGACTCTACTGATTTTTATTATAGCAATAAAAAGTCAGTCAATAATAACAAAGGTAATGCCAGATCTCCGTCGAGAGACAAAAATAAACATAGACATGCAAATAATTGCAGTGTCAAAAAGGAGAAAGGTAATGATGATAATGATCATGCGAACGCATGTATGGTAATGAATGATACATGTTATGAGTGTCAGTCGAAAAAACAGATTAAAGTCTACAATTACACTTGATTGTGGTCATTGTATGCCTACAATGTCGGCATGTGTAAATGTCGGTTATCTTACATTTCATCCCGGAATATTGGATGGTAAGGTAGTGACAGTTTTGCGTGACACTGGATCCTCAACGATAGGCATAAAGCACTCGCTTATCGAGCCCTCTGCTTTTACAGGCAAATCAGTTAAGTGTGTCACATTTGGTGGGAATATAGAAACTTTCCCTGTGGCACGAGTATACATTGATACTCCTTTTTACACAGGCACTGTCTATGCCTGCGGCTTGAGAGCACCCATTACTGAAATTATAATAGGAAACATACCAGGAGTTAAAGATTGCACTCCTGAGGAGATTGCAATGTGGGTTGAATCTCACTCACAGGTGGCAAATGCTGTTGTAACGAGAGCACAACAGTTAGCTACGGACATGGCTACACCACCTCTTCCTATAATAGATACAATTATGTCTCAAGTTGGCACTGTTGCACCTTCTGTTTTTGCAGAAAAACAGAAGAGTGACCCAACATTACAAGGATTGTTTAGCCGAGCAGAACAAAAAACGATTAAATACACAGGAGGGGCTAAACAATGGTTCAAGATAAAGAAATCAATACTCACTAGATATTATGATGATGGCAAAACAATTATACATCAAGTGATAGTACCTAAGGAATACAGACCATTGGTCCTACAAACAGGTCATGACTCCCCTATGGCAGGGCATATGGGGATCAAAAGAACATTGTTTCGTGTTACGTCACAATTTTATTGGCCTGGGGTTAATAAAGATACAAAGTTATACTGCAAATCATGTACAACATGCCAAGGTATAGCACGTAAGGGCAGGTTCCATACGGCACCCTTACAGATTACAGACGTGCCTGAAAGACCTTTCAAAAAGATTGCAGTAGATATAGTGGGTCCGTTATCAATTGTTTCAAATAATGGATTTCGTTATATTTTAACTTGCGTAGATCTTTGCACGCGTTGGCCAGAAGCCATACCGTTGAAAACCATCACAACTGCATCCGTGTCTGATGCATTATTTTCGATATTTTGTCGAATCGGTTTTCCGGAGGATATTTTGTCAGATCAAGGATCACAATTTACTTCCAACATCATGAGGGATTTAGAATCCATGTTATCTGTTCACCACTCGTTTTGTAGTGCGTATAGGCCCCAATCAAACGGTGTGTGCGAGCGCTACAATAGCACTCTAAAACAGATGTTATCTAAGATAACTGAAGAATGCCCTCGTGAATGGGATCGGCTTCTACCGGCGGCCCTCTTCGCTTTTCGTGAAGTGCCTCACGAAAGCACGGGATGGTCTCCGTTCGAATTGGTTTATGGTTCGAATCCTCGCGGACCAATGATGATACTCAAGGATTTGTTGATTGGAGCATCAATTGATACAGCCACTCGAAACAGCTACGAGTTAGTTATTGATCTCCGACAACGAATCATCGATGCGTGCACGTATGCATCCCAGAGTATAAAATCAGCCACTCAACGATCAAGATTATTACATAATCAAAAGAGAATATTAAGATCCTTCAAACCAGGGGAAAAAGTTTGGTTGTTGCTACCTCATAACGATAACAAATTACTGATATCATGGCAAGGTCCATTTGATGTTATCAAACAAGTCACAGATGTTGACTACTCAGTGAACGTTAGAGGTAAAATCAAAACCTTCCATGTCAACATGCTAAAATTAGCTGTTGAAAGACCACAGGAATTAATTCTTGTCATTAACTCTATTGATGATTCTTCACATCATACTGCTTCTTTTGCAGTTGTTCATGAAGAAGATACCACTTCGTCTATCCCTTTACAATTCCAACTACCTTCTTTGCAATCATCGGAATCTTGGAAAGACGTGACTATTTCTTCTTCACTATCTTCTTCACAACAAGATCAAGTTCGGGATATTCTTATTTCTTTCAATGATGTTCTCACCGACCTTCCAGGTCAGACATCGCTTATATCCCATGATATTACTCTTACTGATTATAAACCTATCAAACTTAGACCCTATCCTATATCTTTACACCACAAAGATAGGGTAGAGAAAGAGTTAAAAGAGATGATACGTTTAGGTGTGATATCTCCTTCGGAATCACCATATGCATTCCCAATGGTGATAGTTAAAAAGAAGGATGATTCTTTACGTATTTGTATTGATTTTAGGCGATTGAACAAAATTACAATCACAGACGGTGAGCCTATGCCACTTTTAGATGATCTTTTGTCAGAATTATCTAATGCTACTTTCTTTAGCAAACTAGATCTCTCTAAAGGCTACTGGCAAATTCCTCTTGCCGAAAATGCCAAACCTTACACAGCTTTCACAACTCCGTTTGGGCTCTACCAATGGAATTATATGTGTTTTGGGTTAGTGAATGCGCCAGCGACGTTTGTGCGCATGATGCGCCGCCTTCTTGGCGATCGTAAAGATGTCATCACGTACATCGATGACATCTGCCTATTTCATGACTCGTGGGAAGACCATATTGATGGTTTAACTTCCCTTCTACATACGTTACGTATGCATGGTTTGACTGTGCGACCTTCAAAGGTCCAAATAGGTTGTCAGGAAATTTCTTTTCTTGGTCACCGCATAGGTAACCACAAACTGTATCCTGACGACAATACAGTCAAAAGAATTCTAGAGATTTCTACCCCTTCAACTAAGAAACAAGTTAGAAGCCTTTTAGGCTTGATAAACTATTACCATAAGTTCATCCCGCATTTCGCTCAACTATCTACACCTTTGTCCGCACTGTTGACCAAAGGTAGTCCTAATAAGGTACGTTGGGACAAAGATTGCGAAAGCGCTTTGGTAACAATTAAGAAATTATTTAGTAATGCACCTATTTTGTTATTACCGAATATACGTATTCCATTCATACTTCAATCAGATGCCTCGAGTTACTCCATGGGTGGCTGTTTGCTGCAATGTTACAAAGAAACACTCCATCCATGTTTCTATGTGTCGAGGAAACTGACTCCGGCTGAACAAAAGTATGCGACAGGTGAACGTGAGCTCCTGTCGATGGTCTGGTGCCTGGAGAAGCTGTCAAGATATCTCATCGGCACGCACTTTTACATTATGACAGACCATAGTCCTCTTACTTACATAACAGCTAGAACAATGCGTAACGCTAGAATACACCGATGGTATTTGTTGATTCAAGAATTTTCATTTACGATTCTGCCTATTGCTGGATCAGACAATAACTTGGCAGATCTTTTATCGCGCAACTTCTCTGAGAAGAAATTGAATTAACTCTTTAGTGACCATGTTGACAAGTGCTATTATTAATGTTATAAAATTTAATGTGTCTACTTAATGAGTATGATAATTATAGGTAGGTAGTACTAATATTAATATGTTCGAAAACGAGCGTCTTCTCAATCACTATCATCCGTGCCACAAGTGTCACGTTTGGAAGTGAGGGGGATGATGTTGAGGATTGCTTCATGTCTGCAGCATGGCGCATTCCTCAAATGATTATGTCTCCGCGACTGATGTCGATGATTGTTTCATGACTGTATCATGGAACACCTCAAACGAATAGAGATATATCTCATCGACCGATGTCGATGATTGTTGCATGTGTGCAAGCATTTGAGTTTTGATCACACTCGAATTGCTGCACCATGGAACATCGCAATTGAATATATGTTAACGACGTAGTATGCATATCACTATGCATGACGCGTATGTCTTTGTAAGGTCATTCGACGTGTGGGCTTCGGCCCCAACGGCAGCGTATGGCATGTGTGGCCATTGCCACTTATATTGAGTGGTATAACCATTGGAAAGTGTGTGGCGTCGTCCACTTATTAATTGTGTGGCTGGGAAGCCAATTGAGCAGTGTATTTCTTGAGTCAAACGTAAGTCGTCGTATGAATAACGCAGTTTGCATAATTATGGCAGATTAGCCTGGCGTGGTATGCCAAAGGAACATTATGGTACTAGCAATAGTGTAAGCCTAGTATAGATAGATATTATACAGCTAGCGGCAAGCGTAAGCCTAGTGTAACGGATATTAGACGACTAGCAGTAGACGTAAGCCTAGCGTAATAAGTGTATTGCAAAACTAGCAGGATAGTTAAGTCTAGTGCAAAAGGCTATTGTATAAACTAGCGACGGGAGTAAGTCTAGTTAGCCTCTGAATTTATGCCAAAGGACATTGGCCGTTAAAAGGAACTGACCTTGAACCAGAACTCTAGATAGAGATTCATGAACATGTGTTAATGAAATAATGAGAACTCTTACAGATCGTACATGAATGTGATGTGACTTTTGTTCCCATGTAGTTGGTGTCTGCTCATGGTATGAAATTACTAATTAAATATTTTGAGTCGTCAAAATCACGGTCTTATCAACTGTCGTATTCGGAGTTGAGTTAAATGCTGTTTATCTTCAACTGATCATGACTAGTGATGATTAATGTCTTAACACGCTGCATCTCACACTGCCAATATAATCAATAAGACAAGAGACTAATACAGGTCAGTCAAGGGTCGAATATTTAATATGAAACATGTTCAGCACATAATGTATCACAAGGGTTAAAGCAGACATTATCGATACCAACGAACAGTATTATGGAATCCTACAAAAGTGATAAGAACCCGAGGGACTTCGACTCTATAAACTGAATACGCATATAATAACTTGGTCATCCTCAAATACTAGAAGTCATCGAAGCACCCATAACATGCTGGGGTCCCGAGTCCATAACAGGGACCTTGTCAAATGCCTTTTCCAGATCTAAGAAGCAAAGATGGATCTCACTCTTATACTCAAGAGCCTTTTCACTCAACTGTCTGTGTGTTTGCGTAGAATAGAATGATTGAAATGGTACAAGGTAACCAATATGGAGCTGACGACAAGAACCAGGCAATTTAAATCAGACTTTAAACAGATTTTAACCTAAAATAATGGGATTAACATAAGTAATATTGAGACTTTAAACATATATTTTAACCTAAAATATGGGAATTAACATAAGCAATAATGAGACGTTAAACATAAATGTAAACCTAAAATATGGGAATTAACATAAGCAATAGTGAGACTTTAAACATTTATTTTAACCTAAAAAATAGCATGTAACATAAATCTTAATAAGGCTTTAATATGAAATGTTAACCTAAAGCATAGAAATCAACATTAACCTTAATTTTATCATAAAATACAGGAATCAACATAAATCTTCATGAAGCTTTTAACTCAGTCTATTAACAAAAAATACCAACGGGCTGATCACCCGATTGCCAGTCACTTCGATTACGGAAACAACAGCAGATGGATTGATTTGCCGTTACCCTAAAGACGCCAATAGGCGTGATGGGAAACAATGGCAAAGAAAACCTATCTGCTGTTGCCCTAAGACGCCACTAGGCGTAATGGCCACTGACTGCTTTGACGGTCGGTGGCTAAGGACGGAAGAAGAAGAGAAGATTAACAAAAAATAGAGGAAGTACTGGTACCAAAAGTCTTAATGAAACTTGAAACTGAAATTTTAACCTGCCAAATGATTAACATCCCTGTTCTGGAATACCCAGGTTAAGAGAGGTAGAGGAAAGCCAAAGAGCACAAAGAAAAGAGAACTGGAGACACAGAAAGACCTTGAGCTGACGGCACGGAACAGGAAGACATGCCATAAGTTTAAGGCCTGTGCTCCTTTGGGAGTTGAAAGAAAAAGAAATGATTACTGAATATGTGTTAAGTAAAGTTAAAGCTGTTTGAATTTACGCAACATATTTTTAAAAAAAACATAAGGAAAGAATTTCTAACTCAACCCCTACATTCCAATTTATACAGCATTATGTTCCACTGACTAGGAAAAACTTTGAACAAAAGGAAAATTGGCTGGCTAGATTTGAAATTAATAAATGCTTTTAAAATAAGTTTTTATGTACAGCATGTCAACCATTAAGAGCAGCGCAGCACAGTGGTTAGTGCACTGGCTTCCTAGCTCGGTGGTCCATGGTTCAATCCCCAGTTGAGGTGGGATTTTGTGGACCGCAAATGGCTCATGAATTGGGTACCAGAGCAACTCTGGGAAGTTTAAAGGTGGCCGGCGTGATGCTGACCACAGCACCCCTAGTGTGCCGATGGTCAAGAAAATATGGGCCTAATATGCCTCAATGGGCATGTGACGGGATCCTTTTTTTACATGTCACTATTACCTTCATCTCCCCTTTTTCACTCCTTACGGCGCATGGAGCCACCACTGCAGCTGGGCATCTCACAGGAAGCCTGCATCACATGACATGCTCCTACACTAGTGGAGTCTGCAGCGATCTGTTTTATACCATGAGGTTGCTAGCTCCGTGCTCAAGCTCATTATAGTCACCTCTTAAGACATGCCAGAGCCGGCAGTTGTCCTATTCTTTATTTGTCTTCTCAGAGGCCCAAGGGAATTATATCGGGCAAGTACAGCAAATAATGGACAGCAAACTTGTTACTTGGTGAAAGCAAACTTGTTCTTCGGTGAAAGCAGACATATTACCCAAAGGAATAAACCACTCATCCAATGAAAGCAAAACTTGTTACTTGGTGAAAGCAAACATATTCCCCAAACAAACAAACCACTCATTCAATGAAAGCAAATTTGTTACTTGGTGAAAGCAAACAGGCTACCTAAATGAATCACTCATTCAGTGAAAGCAAACATATTACCCAAATGAACAAATCCCTCATCCAATGAAAGCAAACTTGGTACTTGGTGAAAGAAAACAAGCTACCCAAATGAGCAAACTACTCATTCAATGAAGGCAAACTTGATACTTGGTAAAAGAAAAAAAGCTACCTAAATGACCACTCATTCAATGAAAGCAAACTTGTTACTTGGTGGGGGGAAAAAGGCTACCTAAATGAAAAAAACCATGCATTCAATTAAAGTAAACTTGGTACTTGGTGAAAGAAAACAGGCTACCTCAATGAACAAACCACTCATTCAATGAAAGCAAACTTGTTACTTGGTAAAAGAACACAGGCTACTTAAATGAACAAACCACTCATTCAATGAAAGAAAACTTGTTACTTGGTAAAAGCAAAGAAGTAAGCCAATGAACAAATCACCCATTCAATGAAAGCAAAATTGGTTAATAGGTAAAAGCAAACAGGTTACCAAAATGAACAAACCACTCATCCAAAGAAAGCAAACCGTGGCTTGGTAAAAGGAAGAAGTTACAGAAATGAACATACCACTCTTCCAATGAAAGCAAACACGTTACTTGGTAAACACAAACAGGTTACCCAGATGAACGAATCACTCATTCAATGAAAGCAAACTGGCTAGTGCGTGCATGTAGCTTAATTATTCAATGACAATGATTGTTCATTGAAAAGCAAAATAGCTTAGCTAGCAGAGAAAAAAAAGTTAAATTAGCCCAGTAAGGTTAACATTAGCTCAGCAAGGTTAATATTAGCTCAGCAAGGTTGACATTAGCTCAGCAAGGATGATACAGTTTTATCAGCTAAAAAGTGAAAGAGTTACACAAAATAAATGATTCAATAGTGACAGAAAGTGGAAATTAAGGCCTCAGTTGAAGTAGCAACAAGACAGAAGTAATGATCACATGAAAGAAAAATTACTTCTCCAGAATGTAATATCAAAGTCAATGTACTCAAATACCTAGATAAGTTAACATCGGATGAAAGATGCATCTCAGAGATGAAGAGTAGAAGAGCCCTGACAAAAGCTGCATTATGTAAAATGAAAAGTAGTTATGCAACAACTCTTTGTCAATAGAAGTAAAAAAGAGAGTCTTTCAGAGCCAATTCTAAGATATAGAAGTGAGTCATGGACAATTTGTAAGCAAGTAGGAAAAGCACTAGAAGCCACAGAGATGTGGTTTTACAGAAGAATATCATGGACAGCTAAAAACATTAATGAGGATGTCCTGAAAGAAGCAGTACACAAATGAAGCTTATTACTCACATCAGAAAGTACAGGCTTCCTGCAAGGGGACCAGCTGCAGAAGTGGCCCATACTCCACAAGGACCACAAATGATGAATTCAATAATGACAGAGTTTTTTTACACAAAGTCTGAAGGCATTAAACACAATCTGTTATGGCATTATAATGTTACTTTTTAGTGCCGGGGAAGATATTACAAAGGATCATCCTAAAGAAATTGCAAGACCATAAACAGATGAGTGAGTGAAGAGCTAGCAGGTTTTCGACAAACCTTAAGTGACCAAATGGCTGTGTAAAATAGGAAAAAGCTTGGAACTAAACTCACAACTTTACACCAGGCTTGTTGGCAATGAAAACGCCCTTGACAGGTTAGACACAGAATCACTTTGGAAACGGGTGGGGCATTATGGAGTCACCCATAAGTTCATTAACCTTGTATGGAAAACATAAGAAGACAAAGAGATGCACAATTTTTCATTAAGGACATTTATAAAGAACCCTTTGAGAAAAAAACAAACAAAAAACTGTCCCAACTAAGATGGTTTGGCCATGTCTGCAGAATGGGAGAAGATCGGCTGCCACGGCAGGTGTGGGAAGCTAAGAGCCAGGGATCCAGACCTCCAGGATGACCCAGAGTCTGCTGGGAGGACAACATTAGACAATCTCTGAAGGACCGAGGATTAGAATGGAACCAGGCCAAGAGGAAGACAGCCGACAGGACAGTATGACACTCTCTCTTCCAAACCTCTATACCTCACGGTAGAAGAGGAACGACTTAGTAAATAAGAGAAAAAAGACAGTGAGATAGGGTCACCTCCTGCCACTATTTCTCTTCTCACTGGACACAGATCAATATTATGACAACAATAATGTCAGCCAAGAGAAATGGAATTCAGTGCACTCTGACAATACAACATGATGACCTAGATCAATGTTTCTCAAACATTTTGGTCGCAAGCCCCCTTCACACGCTAAAAAAATTGAGGACCCCTAGGAGCTTTTGTTTATGTGGGTTATACTGTGAGAGAATGAGAGTGAAAGGATTTAACTACAATACCAGACCACATACTTTTATATTTGGACATGCACCCTAATATAACCGACTGACCCTGTGTCTAGGTTGAAAGAAGAACACCTTGCCAAAATGTTAAATAAAAATATTAAAAAAGGCAAATAACGTCTTAGATTATAATGAAAATAGTTTCGACCTTGGGGACTTCCTGGTGTCCGCAGACAACACTTTGAGAACTGCTGATCTAGATTATGCTGATGACTTGAATATACTATCCCATAACTATAACAAGACAAAATGGGAATAGTTTATGACAGGTCACAGGAAGTGAGTCTGAAAATTCACTGAGAAATAACACATATTATTTGGGTACAATAACTGAATGCAAATGGGGAAGTGTGCGCTGATGTACATCAAAGAAAAGCCAGAACCCGAGAGCCAGTTTATTTATGGAAGTTTCATTAATAATTATTTCACAACTAAACAAATTTCATTCTTGTGAGAATAGGAATAAAAAACGTCCTTACATTTAAAAGAAAAACAAATTTATTTTGGCAAATTTCTCAGATCAGCTACCAAGAAAATTTTGATCTTAATGAATGGATTAATAAATAATTGAGTTTGCAAAAAAAGTTATGACATTTGAAAGAAATGTTTTTGAATAAGCTACCAAGAAAATCTTTATCTTACTGGTATTGATTCATAAATAATAGGAGTCATAAGAAAAAGTCCTTACTAAAAAATAATTCTTGGCTTTAGCTTATTCCTCAAACTAAGCTACTAAGAAAATCTGGCATGGATCAATAAAGCGAACTGAATAGTTCTTTTGTCATTTTTGTTTTCAGAGTTTTAAACAGACAAGAAGAATGGGTGAAGCCATAACAAAAACAAGCTTGTGATCTGGTTAAGCAATACCTTCATCTATTGTTAGTAAGTCCTTGGATGGTTATTAATACCAGTTCCAACAAACCCAGGGCAACACTGAAAACAGACAATAAACAATCTAAATACCCATAAACAGATTTTACAACATAACGTATGTACGAATCATGCAATAAGTTACCTTGGTCAATGGTTAATATTCCCTTGTGGCTGGTCATGTCTGTGTCCACGTATCCCGGACAGCACTGAAAAATCATATGGTTACGTGTTATAGCACATTTATTTAATACTAGAAAATAGTTCCCCATTAACCTTGCAATAGTGATAAGTAGAGTGTATAATATCTATTAATCTAAAATAACTTTAAATGGCATAAGGAACACCCAAAAAAAAAACTGATAAAGTCGATCCATACTACTCATTACCAAGATACGATTAAGTGATTATTTTTAAACTGAGAACCGGCTATTACAGACTCAAATACCATCTGTTCAACAAACTGAAAATTGGACAGGCAGCTAAGTGTCCACATGGAGAGGACAAATAAACAGTAGAACATGTCCTTCAAGATTGCTGACTCCATGAGAGGAGCAGAGTGACAACATGGCTGTCTACGATGCAGTTGAGAAAGAAACTGTATGGTGACGAGAGAAGCCTGAGATGGACTTCCAATTTTATAAGAGATGGTTATTTAAAAACAACAAACAAAATCCTACAGACTTTCATAAATTGATACTTACGTAGAATAGAAGGATTGGTATGACAAGATCACTTTTGTGGAACTAACGACAAAAACCAGACAAGCGCCAGTAGAACAAGAAATTAAAAGAGGACGCTGGAGATGGATCGGACACACATTACCAGACATTCCCTGTTCTGGAATGCCCAGGGTGAGAGAGGTAGAGTAAAACCAAAGAACACACGGAAAAGATTCCAGACATGAAGGGGATGAAGAAAATAGCTTGAGCTGATGCCACGGGACAGGAAGACTTGGCATAAGTCTGCTGAAGGCCTATGCTCCTCTAGGACTTGAAAGGTGAAGAAGAAGAAACAGAAGCTGTGCTTATTTTAGATTAAACGAAGAAGTATCTATTACTGTACAAAACAGATTAAATTAATTACAATAAGTTACAGCCTTTCATATATAGGTTTGGTTTAGGTTTAGTTTTGGTTTTAAGAACTATCTTCGTTGCACACAGACAACTCCATCAGTGCTCTGATCTCCTCCCTTAGATCACACAAGGAGGATCTCATATATTTGATATATAGGTGCTTGCGCTGAACACAAGTATTAAAATGGTATGATAAGATCACCAATGTGGAAATGATGGAGAGAATAAGACAAATAACAGGGAAACAAGAGATGAGGGAAGAAAAAAGAAGCCATTTGCACCAACAAACGATAAAGAAGAATCTGTGAAAGAAGACTTTTACACCAGACTACAAAGTGTCTTGGACAATAAGAAAAGAAAGGACATCACAGTTTTGATGGGGGACCTAATTGCGAAAATAGGAACAGACAACACTGGCTTTGAAGAAATCATGGGAAAGCAGGGATTAGGTATGATGAACGAGAATGGGGAACTATTAGCAAACTTCTGTGCTTCAAATCAACTAGATATAGGAGGAAGCATATTACCACATAAAAGAATACATAAAGCAACATGGATATCACCAGACCACAGAACTGAGAATCAGATTGATCACATATGCATAAGCAAGAAGTTTAGGTCATCATTTTATGATGTGAAAGTATGTAGAGGAGCAGATGTTGTATCAGACCACCATCTTCTGTTGGCTAAAACAAAATTAAAACTCAAGAAATTTACAACTGCATATAGCTATAGACAACAGTATTTTTTTTTTTTTTTTCTTAACCAGCGGCCCTTGGGCTTTCAGCCCTTCGGCCCAATGACATGTCATTGCGAGGCTGGGGAACCTGAGGACTTTCCTTCCAACCCGGTCAGGAGCTTCGCTCCTTCCCATCCACAGAGGGTTTATCACAGGAGCCGTTCAGGCTATTCAGTCAAATTTCCGGCCGTAAACATTTCTTCAAACGCCGACGCCCGGGTTTGAACCATGAACACCTGGTCGCCAGTACAACGCCGAAGCCATTACACCAGCGCGGCTCCCTTATAGACAACAGTATAATGTGGGATATCTAAGAAATCAGGAAGTAAGAGAAAAATTTCAATCACAGTATCCAACAAATACCAAGTACTCGAACAGCTGGAAGATGAAACAGATACGGAAGACCACTGGCAACAAGTAAAAAAATATATGGAACGAGACATGTGAAAAAGTATTGAGAAAAAGAGAACATCAGCACAAAGCATGGATAACAACAGAAACCATTAGTAAGATAGAAGACAGAAAAAACGAGAAAGCAGATTTAAACAGAAGCAAACCAGAAGCTCCAAAGCCAAGGATCATGACGTGTACATAGAAGCAAACAAAGAAGTAAGAAGAAACATCAAAAGAGACAAGATGAAATATATTGATGATTTGGTAAGGGAAGCAGAGAAAGCTGCAGCAAAAGGAAATATGAGGGACCTGTACAACAACACAAAGAAGCTAACAGGGAAATATAAGCAAGCAAATGGTCTAATAAAAGATAAGAATGGAAAATTGCTTAGTAATATACAAGAACAAATGAAGAGATGGACATAAAATTTTGAGGAACTTCTCAGTAGACCATCTCCAACTAATCCCCCAGACATCCAGCAAGCAGAAGAGGAGCTACAAATCAGCTGTGAACGACCAAGTAGAGAAGAAATAAAGAAAGCCATAAAGCTTCTGAAAGATGGAAAAGCAGCTGGTCCAGATTGCATTCCAGCAAAGGCCATCAAAACAGATATTGATACCTCTACAGAGATATTATACAAACTACTTGGCAAAGTCTGGGAGAGAGAGGAAATACCAGCAGAATGGAAGGAAGGTTATCTGGTCAAGTTGCCTAAGAAGGGAAACTTACAAGAGTGCACAAATTATAGAGGAATAATGTTACTATCAGTGCCAGGAAAAGTATTAAACAGAATCATCCTGGAGAGATTAAACGAGTCCATAGACAAGCAACTGAGAGATGAACAAGCAGGTTTTCGACAAAATAGATCTTGTACAGACCAGATAGCCACATTGAGAATAATAGTTGAACAAAGTCTGGAATGGAGTTCACTGCTATACATCGGATTCGTGGACTATGAAAAGGCATTTGACAGTGTAGACAGAGAATCGCTTAGGAAATTGATGAGGCATTATGGAGTTCCCATGAAGATCATTAACTTAATAAAGAAGCCCTATGAAGATATGACATGTAGAGTTCTTCATGAAGGACAACTTACAGAACCGTTTAAGATTAGAACAGGAGTCAGACATGGGTTGCCTCTTGTCTCCATTTCTTTTCTTACTAGCAATAGATTGGGTTATGAAAACATCGACATCACACAACAGAAATGGAATCCAGTAGAATCTGACTAAACAGCTTGATGATCTGGATTTTGCAGATGACTTGGCTCTTCTGTCCCATAACCATAATCAGATGCAAGAGAAAATGAAAATTCTCGATGAGAGGTCACAACAAGTAGGCCTGAAAATACACAGGGAAGAGACAAAGATTATGAGAATAAATGCAAGAAATGATAACAAGGTTGAACTTGAAGAAAAACCACTAAAAGATGTAGAATCTTACACATATCTTGGAAGTAATATAGACAAAGTTGGAGGGACAGACAGTGATATCAAAATAAGAATACAAAAAGCAAGAGGAGCTTTCATTGCATTAGGAAACATATGGAGAACAAGAGAAATCAAGTCCAACACGAAAATAAGAATCTTCAACTCAAATGTGAAGTCAGTCCTGTTGTATGGCTCTAAGACATGGAGAACAACAAAAACAACAACCAAAAAGC
This sequence comes from Oreohelix idahoensis, assembly GCA_024509875.1. NCBI lineage: Eukaryota > Metazoa > Mollusca > Gastropoda > Stylommatophora > Oreohelicidae > Oreohelix > Oreohelix idahoensis. The sequence goes on from JAMPIV010002845.1 coordinate 75,810, forward strand.
TACAGACTTTTATAAACGGGAGCTTGCGTAGAATAGAAGGACTGAAATGGTATGACAAAGTCACAAATGTGGAATTGATAACAAGAACCAGACAAGTCCAGTGGAACAAGAGTTGAGAAGAAGACGCTGGCGATGGATAGGACACACATTGAGGAAACCTGTTGATAGCATTACAAGGCAGTCCTTGCTCTGGAATCCTGAGGGAAAGAGAGGCCGAGGTAGACCAAAAAACACATGGAGAAGGGAACTGGAAACAGAGGTGAAAATGATGAGGAAGGCAGGAAAGATGTTGAGCAGACGGCACGTGACAGGAAGACTTGACATAAGTTTGTTGAAGGCCTAATGCTGCTTGGGGAGCTGAAGGGTATTGATTGATTATAGTTCAATAAAAACTGTGTTCAATAATCTAAAAAGTATTTTATGCAACAAAATCAATGTCAATGGAAAAGGAAGAAATAGCTCTAAACTGGGGAGACACAAACAAGGGTGGACAAGTTAGCAAAGTGCAGTAAAAACACCCGAGGGCTCAGAAACCCCAAAAAAAAAAGTTGTAGCAGTGTGTATGCGCACGAATGCATGTGTCTGGTAAGCTAGAAGGAAGCGCGGATTATACAGTCACTGCAACATCCCCAGTAATGAAGAGGCTGACAGACTGGCAAAGGAAGATGGTCAGCTGCCTTAACCTGATACAAGCATAACTTAGAAAAAGGCTATGAGTTTTACCAGAAGCAAATACAGGAATAGGTGGGAAGCAGAGCATCCAAGTCATCCGAAAAATGATGGTTATTACCAGCTCAACAGTAGTGAACAAGTGGTAATCTTCAGACTCTGCACAGGCCACAACAGACAGAGATTCCATCTATTCAACAAGTTAAAGACAGGAACTACTGATGAGTGTAACAGTGATGCTGATGAGTATAACTGTAGCACCAATAAAATGACTGCTGAACATGTGCTGAAAAGGTGCCCAACAAATAAGGAACACATAAAGCACATATGGCCGCCACCAATACCATTTCTGGAAAAACTCTATGGAGATACAAACAGCCTCAAGCAGATTACTGCTTTCTTTAAACAAACTGAAGGTGACATCTGAAAGTGTACAAAGAAGAAGACGATGATGCAGTTTGTAAAATTTATTGTACTAATTCTCTGCTCTTGAGTGATGCTTCATTTAATCATAATTTTCCGTCTAATTTAGTCACAAGGAAATGAAAACAAGAGGGCTTACTGCATTGACCACAATGTCTTCCTTCCCTTGCTGGTCCAGTTCTCTCTGCTGGATTATGGACATGACAGTGACTCCAATCTTAGACACCCCATAGGCTGACTCTGGGAACCCTTCCTGTTTAAGTGTGTTATCTTGGGCAGCCCTGGGTAAACAGATTTTAATTTTATAATTGTAACATAATGTCACCTGCATGTTACCAGTGTCAGAAAAGGAAATAGTAACACTGTAACCTACCAAGCATGTCATAAGAGGTGACTAAGGAGGATTGGGCATGGGGCAGGTTACTACATCCTGTAGAAATTTCAAATTTTTTAAATTTGAAACTTCAACAAACAAACAAGGATAGGTAAACTAAAGAAAATAATTCAATTCAGCCATCCAAGACAGAAGGTCACCTTGTAAGGAGGTGAATGAAGCGATCCAGATGAAGCGATCCAGATAAAGCCAAAAGGAGTCAGGATTAAGAAATGGAAAGTCTGATGGTATGGGGCAAGTTACTACATCCTGTACACATTTCAAACTAAAAATACTTCAGCAAACAAGGATAGGTCAACTAAATAAAATAATTCAATTCAGCCACCCAAGACAGAAGAAGGTCCCCTTGTAAGGAGGTGAATGAAGCAATCAAGATAAACCCAAAAGGAGTCAGGATTAAGACATAGAAAGACCTTGAGCTGATGGCCCAGGGCAAGAAGACTTGGCAGAAGTTTGCTAAAGGCCTATGCTCTTTGGGGAAATGAAGGGTGATGATAAATATAATGTGATGTGTTTTCTTAAAATCAGATATGACAACTGCACATGTGCACAGCACACTCTTTGGTGGGGATTGGCTATCACTGTGACAACAACACTGACCTAGAAAAAATTATGTGTGCGAGTGTGAATGCATATAAAGTGTGTATGAGCAAAAATGTGTGAGCATGCAAGTGTGTGAATATACTTGAGTGCAAATGAACATATGTTTGTGAGCATGGGTAAATCTTTGAGTATATGAATGTGGGTGTTTATGTGTGAATGTGTGAGTATATGTATGTGCGTGTATGAGTGTCAATTTGTGAATATATGTGTATCGGTGTGAATGTGTGAGTTATGAATCTGTGTGCATGTGTATGTTTGTGTGTGTGAATATGTGAGTGCACGTGGGTGTATGAATATTTATGTGGGTGTGTCAGTATGTATGTGAGTGCATAAGGGCGAATCTGTGAGTATATGTATGTGGATGTGAGTCTCAATGTGTGAATACATGCATGTGGGTCTGAATGCTTGTGTGTGTAAATGTGTGAATATATGCATGTGGGTGTGTCAGTGTAAATTTGAGTATGAACCTGTGAGTGAATGTGTGGGAATCTATGAGGTGAGTATGTGTGTGTGAAAGTGAGTGTATGTATGCGGGGGTGGGGGGGGGAGTGAATGTGAATATTTGTCTGTGGGTATATGAGTGTAAATGTGTGAGTTTATGTGTATAAATCTGCGTGCATCTACATAGGTGGGTGAGTGTGAATCTGTATAAGTATGTGTTTGTGGGTGTTATAACCGTGAATATGTATGTGGGAGTGTGAGTATATCTGCGTGGGTAAGTGGGAATCTGTGTAAGTATATGTATGTGTGTGAATTGCAGATGTGTTCAGTCAAAACAATGTTCATACAAAAATAACAGGGCAATCCACATAGGACGTCAGTAAACTCACGACGTATAAAGTCAATGATTCTTGAAACAGCCGTTGACGTTTTTCTTCATTATTTATTGTGGACGCCACAGTGACAAAATGGTTACGCGAATATGTAGACACATCAAACAGTCATTATCACAGCAACATTCAATACAGCAATAGACGGTAGACAGCATTACAATGATGAGTCAGATGCATGTTATATTTCATAGTGCTGTAAATGTAGTCAGGTGGAAAACTCCATCCTTTTCTATAACAGCCAGGAGATAACCAGATGTATGAGATCAGTTCACTCTCCTTAGTTTGACTTCAGCAAGACAGACACGTCTGCCGAAGTATAAATAATGTCCTCAAAAATATCCTCTAGATAATAAAGGTTTTCCAAACCTAGTTCATTTAACAAAGTAGCAAGTAATGGTCCTTGGTACCTGCATCAACCGATGCAGTACAATACAGCGACATGTGAGCTAGGAAAACATCTCGTGACGACGACTTTCGAAGACAGGCTATGAACCAGAAATCGTTCACGACCAAAAATCGATAGAGTTAATGAAAATGTTAATTTACCTTGCCTTCCGGAAATACACAGAAATATTATGCCTCCCGGCATGTGCAAATACACTAGAGGTATTATCTCGAATAAACGAAATATCCATAAGAGGACTCTCACATTCCTGACAGAACAAAAAAATAGCGGAGATCCCCTCTTCAACGAGGCATCTCTTTCGCCATTCCAAATCGCTCACTCCACTAGTGGTGGGCGGAAACCGATCGACCAAGAAGCAAGACAAGTCATGCGCAGTCCAGCGCAAAATGACCACAGCTCAAACTTAACTGCATTCGATACCAACGCGAGAAGACAAATGCTTACCGAGAAAAGTGACAATAAATTTCAAGCAGTTGTTGCCCTTGCGTTATAAAATAGATATTGAAATAAAACGATGTTGCGAGAATTTATCACGCAACATATCACCACCTCCTCCCGATAAAAAAAAAATGTGGAACATATTTTTTTTTTTCAATATCAAAGAGCATGCGATAAGCGGCTCAAAACGCACGAATTATGCGCTGATAATTAACTAAATTGCCAAACAATAGGCTAATTATAGAGTGTCTGGTGAGGATATACCTCAACAGAAAAATAAATATGTCTCAAACAATATTCACATCGGGGAGGTGTCACCAACACACATCACGTTAGCATGTAAACACAATATACGTATGCAAGTTACTATAATCATCATTAAACAGCATACTCTAATATTGTCTTTAAAAATGGATGTACAAATCTGATAGGAAAATTTAAATAGTACATTCTTTGACATGTAATGACATAAGTACATAGTAAAGTTAAACTACATGACGATCCAGGACATATGCTCTGGTATTCCGAGGGTAAGTACACAATCTAGAACTCGTCATGCTTGATACTAGTAAGGTAAGTCCTCAGCTCAACAATGACATTCTGAGAAAGTACAAGCATTATAATGCTAATTAATAACTAATATGCTTCATAAGGTACAATACATTATTAATAATTGTGGCTGTTTAGTAAACTAACGGCCCTTATATTAACTACTCAGTCCTCCTCTATCATCTTAAAAAAACGAACAGAAGAAGATGACAACAAAGCACGATAGTGTGTACATATAAAGTAAGTACAGATGTGCTAATCTATTGTAGAAATATAGGTGTGTTATGACTCTGTAATATATGGAAATATAGGACAGAAGTATTAGTTGGAGTCATGTGGGCATCTAGACAAAATGTCAGCCATCACATTATCCGCACCACGGATAGCTCGTACCGTGAAGTGAAAAGGTTGAAGAGCTATAGCATATCGAGTGGATCTCGAACTCTTCAAATTCTTAGTCTGAATAGCTGTAAGAGCTTTCTGATCAGTCTCTAGAATGAAATGTGCGCCCAGGAGGAATCTTTGTAGTTTTAGAATTGACCAAACCATCGCTAACAACTCACGGTCTAAAACCGAGTAGTTCCTCTCTGCCGCATTTAGTTTTTCTAGAAATGTACATAACAGGATGCAGAGTATTTGCATATTCTTGCATCAGTGCTGCTCCAATCCCAGTGGATGAAGCATCACTCCGAAGAACAAAAGTCCTATCAAGAGTAGGTAATCTTAAGATGGGAGGAGAAGAAAATATATTCTTGATTTGGTCTAGTGAAGATTGGCATTCTTCAGACCAACGAACCAGATTAGGCGAACCTTTCTTCAACAATGTTGATAGAGGTGCCATGATCGAAGATAAATTTGGAATAAATCTCCCATAAAATTGAATTAAACCTAAGAGACTCCTAACTTGTTTCTTCGTTTTAGGAACAGAGATGTTCAGTATTTTGGAAGTATTGTGGTCTTCTGTCTTCAAGAGACCATGACCAACACGATGACCCAGGAAAGAGATTTCACCAAAACCAACAAAAGCTTTAGAAGGTTTTGCTGTCAAATTATTCTCACGTAGAGTGGACAGTAAGTCATATAACCCTAAATAGTGATCTTCCCAGGTATCACTGAAGAGACAGATGTCATCTAAGTATGCGATGACATCCGAACGATGTGACAGAATTCGACGCATCATGCGAACGAAAGTGGCAGGGGCGTTCATGAGACCAAAAGGCATAACATTCCATTGAAATAGACCCCTAGGTGTAGAAAAAGCAGTAAGAGGTTTGGCATGCTCTGCTAAAGGCACTTGCCAATAACCTTTAGACAAGTCAAGTTTTAGTGAAGAATCTAGAATTAGAAAGTCTAATCAGTAGATCTTCTAACAAAGGCATCGGTTCAGCGTCGAACTTTGTGACCTGATTCAATTTTGCGATAATCAACGCAAATTCGTATGTTCTTATCCTTCTTCCGGACAATAACCATGGAAGAAGAATATGGTGAAGTCGATGGTTCAATTATATTTTAATTGAATCATTTCATCCAATTCCTTTTCCACTGTTTTGCGACTGAAAGTGTATAGGAATAGGATACGGCCTAACCCTAATTGGATTATTGTCGGTAAGAATTATGTCATGTTCTATGACATCTGTGTGTCCAGGAATGTCAGTGAGAACATCCTGAAATGTTTGTAACATCGACGAGACTTGTCGATGTTCGTCACCAGAAAGATTAGGAGAAACAGAAACGTTTTTCCAAGATTCCGTGGAATGTAATGGAACCACTGGAAGGGGAAGGTTGACATCAGAGAAGGTAGCTTCCTCATCCTGAATGACAGACAGGGATGAATAATGACCGTGAGGTGCAGGAGCATCATCCGTTGCCTGGAAAATAGGCAGCAAATAGTCCCGACGTTCGTGAAATTCCGAAAGCATGTTTATGTGGAAAGTTTTATGCTTTCCATCAATATCGACCACATAGTCAACATCGGAAATCCGAGAGACTATTGCATACGGACCTTTCCATGCAATAAGAAGTCTATTTTCCCTACTGGGGAGTAGGACGAATGCTTTGTCACCTGGACAAAGTTGTCGTAGACATCTATTCTTGTTAGCAAACTGTCTTGCCTTCTCTTTAGCAATTTCTGATGAAGCAGTTGCTAGCTTACATGCCTCAATGATCTTTTGTCTAAGAGCAATGACATACTCATATGAGGATTGAGTTTCATCGCTAATATCATCGGCAGTGGTGAGATCGTGTAATAAAGACATAGGGCCGCGTGGACGCGCGCCAAAGACAAGTTCGAAGGGAGAAAATCCTGTGTGTTCATTAGGGACTTCTCTATAGGCAAAGAGAGCCGCGGGTAAAACCCTGTCCCAATCTTGAGGATGATCTTCAGTTATCTTACCAAGCAAAGTCTTGAGCGTTCTATTCAGACGCTCAACTAACCCATTAGACATAGGATGGTAGAATACTACTGAGAGATCGTTCAATATGTAAGGTAGACATTACCTGTGACATAGTGTCAGATATGAGTTGAGTGCCATGGTCTGACAATATTTCTCTGGGGAACCCCAAGCGAGAAAATATCAACCAAAGAGCATCTGCGATATCTGTAGTAGATATGCTCTTAAGAGGAATAGCCTCTGCCAACGTGTGCACATATCGACACATGTAAGGATAAACTGATGTCCTCTGGCCGACTTGACCTTAAAAGGGCCAATAATATCTATGGCCATTTCTGAAACGGCCGAATAGGAATGTCAGCAGCCTGGATAGGCGCAGCATGTCGTGGTCCTCTAGATTTGACCTCCTGACATACCTTGCATGATCGGCAGTAAATACGAATGTCCTTATTGACAAAAGGCCAAAAGAAAGCCGCAAGGACTCTCGACTTCGTACGGGCAAAACCCATATGTCCAGCACATTGCGAGTCATGAGCATGTTGTAATATTTGGACTCTCATGCTCTTGGGAACAAGAATTTGCGAATGTGCCGACGTAGTCGAATCTTGTACCATACGTACAAGTACGCCGTTTCTCATTGCAATCCAAGATTTTCTATTTGTATCCTGATTCGGATCACCTTTCTTCGCAAGAACGAAGAATTTTTTTAAAGAAGGATCTTCTTCTTGCAATTTTATGAAAGAGTCACGAGTAATTACTAAGTGACTATCTTGGCTATCAACTTCATTATCACTATTCAGTGAAGTTTCGGGTGTTTGTAGAGCTTGTGCTCTTGTAACTACTGCATTTGTAGCTTGCATGTTATTATCTTCCCAAGCAGCAATCTGCTGTGGGGTACACTCCCTAACTCCGTGAATACGACCAATAATAAGGTCCGCAATAGGATTAGGTAAGAGACAAGCATGCACATCTCCAGTAAAGAAAGGAGTGGCAATGCGAATTACAGCAGTAGGATATTTTTCTAGAGTGCCGCCAAATGTGACACATTTAATAACCTTTCCTGTAGCACAAGATGGATCTACAAGCGATTGTCTAACACCAATAGTGGTGCATCCGGAATCGAAAAGTAGTGAGACCGGAGTATCATTAACAAGACCCTTATGTAGGATTAAAGAACCCCTCCCGTCATGCGCAACAGCAGCAGGAAGAGCGGGAAGTGGGTGACCACAACTCAAAGTAGTTATGGTACCCGGTTCGAATAAAGTACTGCATTGGGGGCATTGTTTGCTCTCTCAAAGTCAAAAGCAGAACCAGTGACAGCGTCAAAGTTTTTACTATCAACAACATGATTACAGGCTCCCTCAGTTTCCTGTTGTACAGCATTAGCCTGCTGATATCTTTTTTTTGTGTTGAGATCTACCCCGACTATTATTACCTCTGAAGTTATCAAAGTTATTATTATCTCTGCAGTTATTATTGTCTCTATTGTAATTGTTATCCTGGTTCGAATACCAGTTTCCACGATTACTATCATGTTCACATTGATGCGAACATCTATTTGTTTGGTTCTGAGGTCTTCGGCAGGAATAACCTCTATTACCATATCCTCTTTTGAAATGCCTATAATTATTAGGGTGATAGTAATGACCACTATCAGGTTGTCTCCAATTCTTCGAAGAAGAATCACCATGAAATTGATTTCCATGATTTTGACAGAAATTACCGCTACTCTTTCTATCAAAATTTTGTTGGAATCTACGAGCAAAGTTTTGGCCATACGGAGCTGCCGAAGCAACTGGTAAACCTTCTTTCACCTTAGAGTTACCCATGGTTATGTGTGGGTGCGCAGTTACGTATTGGCAACAGAAATCTTCCATTTCTTTTATTGTTTTAGGTTTACGTTCATGAAGGAAAGCAAGGAAAGACTCATTGACAGACGACATGACTTTGTCTCTAAGTATTAAGTCCATAAGTCCCTCATAAGTTTTTTCCGTCTTAGATAGTTCAACCCATCGTGAGAAAGTAATGCGTATTCTTGCAATAAACTCGGAGAATTCAACTCCATTTTCAGGTAACATGTTTTTAAATTGTAGACGATAGCCGTCTTCGTTAAGCTGATATTTCTTTAACAAAGCGGCCCTGACAACCTCATAATTGTTCTTGTCAGGTTCATCCACCATATTTAATATACTTAGAGCTTTACCTGTCAGTATCCCTGATAACTGATAAACATATTTTGCTTTGTCTATGTTATGAGCTGTACATGCTTGTTCAAATCTGTCCAGATAGAACATTATGTCATCGCTGGAAGGACTAAATGTTGGTAACTTAATCTTAAAAGTATCATTATTAGCCTTACCAGAAGATGAACCCTTGTTTGAATCATTACCATTACTCATGCTCGTCAATTTCAATTTTTCCAACTCTAAAGCTAAGACCTTTTCTTCATGTTCCATTTTTGCTTTCTCTTTCCTCTCATCAGACTCTCTCTGTAATCTTCTTTCCTCAGCCTGAGCCTCTTTTTGAAGTCTTTCATTTTCAGCTTCTTTTTCAAGTCTTTTATTTTCAGCCTCTTTTTCAAGTCTTTTATTCTCAGCCTCTTTTGAAGTCTTTCAGCTTCTAGCTGTAGCTGGAGTTTTCTTTCCTCAGCTTCTGATTCCCTTTTTTGTTTTTTCCATTTCCATTTGGAATCTTTTTTCATCCACCTGCATCTGCAGTTTCTTTTGTTCAGCTTCCATATGCAGTTTCTTTTGTTCAGCTTCCATTGCTTTATCATATCGAGCAGTTGCAAATTCTTCTAACTTATCACCAGTCTTCCCAAGCAATTTACCCTGCTCAATAAAGTGCTCAAATGTAGACATGATGAGTAATATATAAGTCCAAAACCTGAAATAATTAACTAATTTATTTCAAACCTAAGTGTAACAAGTCTTAATTAAGCACTTGTATATTCACATCACCTTATATTATCCCAGTCTCTGTGGGAAACAAGTCTCCAATCAAAGAACTTGTATATGAAATATCAGCACTCAATTCTTGATCATAAGTGCACTTCTCATTCAATAGTGCACGACACTATTCATCATTCATTTATCATCAGTGTAGTAGTAACAGTGCATTAGCATAGCCCATTAACTAATTACTATAACTGTAAACAATGACTATGTAAACACATGCAGAATGTAAACATTGAAAATGTAAACAATACAAACAATGTAAAAAATAACAATGTAAACAATAACAAAGATCAGCAACAATACAAAAACGTTCGCAGAAAACAACTAAAAATAAAGCAGAAATTAATGAAATATCACAAAAAATGTGACGATATCTGCGATAGAATTAAACAAAATACATGACACCACAGTGTATAAACAAAAATGTTGTATGAAACTAAATTATAGACAAGAGTAGGCTAACAAATACAAACAAATCAAAACAAAACTAAAGAATGCGAAATAATAACGAAAACAATATTAAAACATGTCATCACAGCTAACATAAATAGCAACAGAAGTCGCTTAGCAAATTCCAGTATCGGAAATTTGCAAACCTTACAGAAAACGCTCACAATAGACGACCTCTATGACGTGGCATAATCTAACGGAGACACCACCCAACCGAGAACCCGCTGAAATATAAACATATAAATATACGAATAACATATAAACATATAACATATAGAATGAGATGATACACAGAAGACTCAGCAGAAGTATAAGGGCACAGTTTACATACAAACAGGCCACTTAACTTATAGGCTTCCAATCGTAGAACAGCAGAAAAAACGGATGTCAATCAACGTCCTAAAGAGCGAAGCTCCAACGATGATGGCACATCTGAACTGTTTCCACTGCTAACACGATGGTACAAGAGCTTCTGAAATACTGTGTGTTGAGTTGTTTCGGCACTTGACCTTCTAATCCAAAAGTAAGTTGATGGAAATCGGTACTTGGCCTTCTTCAGAAAACAACCCGTTTCAACCGGCACTTGACCTTCACAAAAACGACAGCACTGGAACCTTGACAGCAGCAACTTGCTTGACTTGCGTAAAAGATAACAGCAGTCCGAGTTATCCGGCAACATGTAACAACGCCGGGTACTGTCAAATTCTTGTTTCCGTCAAAAAGTTGAAATTTTGACTTTTACCGGGCAACGCCGAGTACTTTGAAAATTTTGAAGATGTTGACTGTATTAAAGAATGTTAATTTCTTGAAGGATGCTGATGAATTGGCCACCAAATGATGCGTGATGCCATATGATGATGGATGGTATCCGCATGTCTGGTTTTGTGTGGTGTGCAGATGTGTTCAGTCAAAACAATGTTCATACAAAAATAACAGGGCAATCCACATAGGACGTCAGTAAACTCACGACGTATAAAGTCAATGATTCTTGAAACAGCCGTTGACGTTTTTCTTCATTATTTATTGTGGACGCCACAGTGACAAAATGGTTACGCGAATATGTAGACACATCAAACAGTCATTATCACAGCAACATTCAATACAGCAATAGACGGTAGACAGCATTACAATGATGAGTCAGATGCATGTTATATTTCATAGTGCTGTAAATGTAGTCAGGTGGAAAACTCCATCCTTTTCTATAACAGCCAGGAGATAACCAGATGTATGAGATCAGTTCACTCTCCTTAGTTTGACTTCAGCAAGACAGACACGTCTGCCGAAGTATAAATAATGTCCTCAAAAAATATCCTCTAGATAATAAAGGTTTTTTCAAACCTAGTTCATTTAACAAAGTAGCAAGTAATGGTCCTTGGTACCTGCATCAACCGATGCAGTACAATACAGCGACATGTGAGCTAGGAAAACATCTCGTGACGACGACTTTCGAAGACAGGCTATGAACCAGAAATCGTTCACGACCAAAAATCGATAGAGTTAATGAAAATGTTAATTTACCTTGCCTTCCGGAAATACACAGAAATATTATGCCTCCCGGCATGTGCAAATACACTAGAGGTATTATCTCGAATAAACGAAATATCCATAAGAGGACTCTCACATTCCTGACAGAACAAAAAATAAGCGGAGATCCCCTCTTCAACGAGGCATCTCTTTCGCCATTCCAAATCGCTCACTCCACTAGTGGTGGGCGGAAACCGATCGACCAAGAAGCAAGACAAGTCATGCGCAGTCCAGCGCAAAAGGACCACAGCTCAAACTTAACTGCATTCGATACCAACGCGAGAAGACAAATGCTTACCGAGAAAAGTGACAATAAATTTCAAGCAGTTGTTGCCCTTGCGTTATAAAATAGATATTGAAATAAAACGATGTTGCGAGAATTTATCACGCAACAGGTAGGTTTTCCTAATTTTTTACATTTTGCTACTGCCAACTGCCAAGGGATTTTTAACGTATGCAACTTGCACAAGGGATCATTTTTTCGCCCTTATCCAAGAATGCTAGGCGTCTGATCTCAATACCGTGGAGATTACGGGGAGTATTACATTATTAGGTGTGTGGATGCCAAAATCTGTGTATATATATGTGTGAGCATGTGAATCATGAGCATATGCATGTGCGTGTTGATGTGTGAATGTGAGATATATATGTGAATGTGAATCTTGAGCATATATGTGAAATGTGGATCTGGTGTATATTTAAGTTGTGTGAATCTTGAGCATATGCATGTAGGTGTTTAAGTGTGAATGAGTATATATATATATAAATATATATATATACTACTCGTCAAAAGTCAAGGGCCACCCTATTATTTTCAATACACTTTTATATAGGCGCATAGAATGATTAAATGAAGGAAGTTTTTAGTAAAAATGGGTGCAATATCTTCCTCTGACAGTCTTCTATGCACGTTAAGCATAAAAACAACTCTAGACATGGTGACCGATACCTCTTGTTGTCAGCCCTGCACCATCGAACAGTGACTTGTTCCACTCTAAGATGTCAGCTGAGACAAACTGTAAACGTTAATGTCAGTCAAAGCATCATTCGCAAACGTTTACATGAATTTGGACTGGCTGCAGTCCTGCAGTCAGAATCCCTCTTACTTCTGCTCATCGCAGAGCCCGTGTTGCTTGGTGTCGCGAGCACATCCGATGGACAAGGCAACAATGGAGTCAAGTTCTCTTCACTGATGAATCTCGCTTCACTGTGTCATTCAATGATGGCAGGATTCGAGTTTGGAGACGACCAGGAGAGCGATTTACTGATGACACAATTCGAGAGGTGGATCGTTATGGTAGGGGTTCTGTCATTGTCTGGGGAGGCTTCTACAGACACGGCAGGACACCACTCTACATCATCCAAGGCAACGTGACCGGCCCAAGATACCAGAACGAAATCATGAGACCAATTGTTCAGCCTGCTCTGGAGGCCATAGGTGGTAATGCCATCCTCCAAGATGATAACGCTCGACCCCATCGAGCTCGTGTGGTGAATGAGTTTATTCAGCAACATGGGATCATTAGGTCATTCACCTGACCTTTCTCCGATTGAGCACCTCTGGGATGTCCTTGGTCGAAGATTGTCAACAAATCACCCCCTGCCAATGGATGTTGCACAGCTGACTGCATTTCTGCTTCAGGAATGGCAAGCTGTTCCTCAGGATACTCTTCGGATCCTTGTGGACTCGATGCGTCTACGCTGTCTTGAATGCCTTGCTGCAAACGGTGGTCATACCCGATTTTTTTTTTTTTTTTTTTTTTTTTTTTTTTCGTTCGCCCGCTAATACTCGAGGCGAAATCTCAGGTTATTATTTATGTCTAACCTGACATTGATTTTACGTGAGTATCCCTTTATTTATTGTACAGAGACAAATGTCCCTCGCCATTCAGGCAAATACTCGCCGATTTCGGAGGTACCCATTGCAGCTGGGTCGGCTCAGGAGCCGCCAGTCCCTGGTCGACGACACTCCTTCAAATGTCCTCGCCAGGTCTCGAGTTAATCCAGTCCAAATCCCGGTCGACGAAAAATCCTCAAATGCCGTCGCCCGGGTTTGATCCTGTATCACCCGGTCGCCAGAGCGGTGTTGTAACCACTACGCTAGCGCGGCTCCCATACCCGATTTTAAAATGTCTATTTGTCCAATATCTATTGTGTGACTTTTGAAAAGGTGGGTGACACACTTCACAGCTTCATTGCGTTTGAATGTGTGTTTCCATTTCTTTACGTGACATGTCAATTTGGTACTCAGTAAATGACGTTTTGACTGATACCAATTACGTTTATATCAGATTTGTTTTATGGTTTCAACCAAGGTTTTTCTAAGTGGCCTTTGACTTTTGACGAGTAGTATATATATATAGGTGGAGTCAGAAAATAACCTTAATTTGGCAATAAAAAGTCAAAATCACATAGCAGACGGTTGTACGAGGGTGAGTCAAGTGAAAACCGGAAATATGTTATAACAATAAGAATAATCATGCCATTATATTGTAACTTGCCAATATTGTTGTCCTGGATGCCATCGCGGTGATGACGCATAATGACGTTTTAAAGATGGCCGCCCCACTAGTGGAATGCACCAAACAGCAGCAGCGTTCTGTTATTCAATTTTTTATCAGCGAAGGGGTGAAACCAATAGAAATTCATCGGCGAATGAAGCTCAAGTACGGTGATGCATGCATGTCAAGGTCGCAGGTGTATGAATGGTGTACAAAGTTAAAAAACGGCGTGATTTCTGGGACAGATTGTTCACGACCGGGTCAGGCACACAGAGTAGTGACTCCAGAATCGATAGCAACCGTTGAACGATGTTAAGGTTAAAAAGGGAGGTGATACTTTGTATATGGGTTGGTTACAGTAAATTAAGGGTTACATCACTTGAAGACTTGATTAACGGTAAAATTGGGTGAACAAATATATGATAGAGGTCATAGGGTACAGATAGCGTCATGAGCGCGGTTCTGTATTGTTAGAACTGTAAATAGTTCGCACGGCTAATTCGTGGAAGGGACTGAGCGGTGGTGAACTGCGAAGTCCCGTGACTGTTTAGGCGGGAGTTTGTGTGACCGCTAGCATTCGGGTGGAAAGTGTTGACGGAGGAAGTCAACCTTGGTTTTTTTTCTAAGTGTGGTCCCGACCAGTGTTCGGTGAAAATGGTAGAGTGTTTTTCAATGTGTGTCTCGATGGAGACTTTTTGAACAGGCCTGTATCTGAATATTCTTCCTGCATATGTATTCTCCCATGTGTTAGATTATTGGAGGATGGTATGTATTAATATTTATGACTGCAGTCGATGCAACTTATGAGTGAGTTGGTTATTAGGTACGTTCTGTGAGAAGTGTACCACTAGTCTATGTAGGCGCTATGAAGAGTCCGAGAGGTAAAGAGACTACTTGGTAGGCCATAGACATTTTTGTGAAGAAGTCTACAATTAGGCGCTATGAGGAGTCCGAGAGGTAAAGAGACTACTTTGTAGGCCATAGACATTTTTGTGAAGGAGATTAGGCCATATATAGAGTCTGGGAGGAAGACATGACTGCTTAGGCCATATGTATAGTCTATTTAGGCGCTATGAAGAGTCCGAGAGGTAGAGACATTACTTTGTAGGCCATAGACATTTTTGTGAAAGAGATTAGGCCATATATAGAGTCTGAGAGGAATACATGACTTTATAGGCCATATATAGATGTTATGCAGGTTATATTACTGCAGACTGCTGTGTGTGCAGTCTTTCCTTTGAGGAATATGGTGATGTGCATCTTCTAGAGGAAGTGCACCACTATTTATGATTAGGCCTTGAATATATATATAGCTGACGATGATTATTCAACTGCCGGGGAGCAGCCTTGGTGGAGCAGGGAGGACGGAGTCCTTTGAGGAAAATCGTGATGGACATCTTCAATGAGAAGTGCACCATTATGCTATAAGAATATGAACCCATATTTATTAATAGGCCTTCCCGGAGAGAGCTGATCTCAGACGATTATTCAACTACCACTGAATCTTTACACTTAACAGTGGTGGTTTTCAGTAATTTTGGAATTTGGAACCCGCAAAATTCGCGTTGAAAGGATAAGATTACAAGGAGGCTGTGTTCAGGCATAATATTCAGAACGTAAAATGGACGTTCACCTGATGAACAGCATTTCAGTAGTGGGCCAACTTTTCGGACGTAAGACATGCTTTTTGGTGACATACTTGCAGCATTCAAGTTTCACGGGCATTACAAGAACAGTATCATGAATGGAAGTGACAAGTTAAGAACAGATGATTATGACATTAATCTATGACAAGGGTGCTTATTTCCAGCCTAAATGAGTCGGCAGTAAAACATTACAAGCTTTATTGACACCTGCATTGCTTACAGACAGTTTGGTGTCGCTGGTAACCTTTGATCGGTAACACGGTGATGTGTCTAATTTGTACATGCTTTTTGGTGACATACTTGCAGCATTCAAGTTTCAGCATTCAAGAACCAGAAGTGACAGTTAACGACGAGTTCAGAGCGGTTCCTGTAACTTTCAACAAGGGAGTGTGCTTATGGTGTGTTGTCTGATGCTCATCAGTGATAACAGAGAAAGAACAAGACGGTTTTCTACTTACAAGATAAGTGATTTTTTGAGTGAAAACTGTGTCTCTGTATGATGTTGTCAAGCCTTCCAATATTATTGTGTATGCTATTGAGTATTTCATGTTGATAGCGTATTATGGTGATATTTAATGCATAATTGATTGATGATTATGTAACTTAATCTTATTAGAATTATAAGTGGTCTATAAATTTTGTAAATTCAGTGTTTGAATCACGATGGATCCTGACATGGGTGATGAGTTGGATCCTGAGGACATGAGGCCTATAATGCATTATTTAGCTGAACAAGCAGAATGTTTTGAAAAATTACGGGGCCAAGCACTTGACAGATACGTGCTGGATGGATTTTTGTTTAATGTGGTAGCAGCTTTAAATTATTTTACTGACGATAACTGTCAGTCAGCCCCTCAAGTTATCTTGGCTAGAGATTTGTCAAAGTTGTTAGAATGTCTACGTCCGATGGTGTATGATTATACTCGGGCTAGACACAATTATATGCATAAGATTATACACAATATAATCTGCAACGACATGCAGGATGATAACAAAAAGGAATTAGAAAAGAAGGAGCGGATGAAGAACAACAAGCGAATTGCCCTACAACAAAGAGAAAATTGTTTGCAGGATATAGCTGAAAAGAGAAAATTACAAGAAACAGTATCTAAACTCACAAGTGATTTGCATAAATCAAACTTGGAGCTTTCTAGTGTGAAAGCAGCATTAGAATCTGCGTGCAGTAGAGTAAAAGACTTGGAAACACAGACTGCACATAATCAAGGCAAAATTAGTAATCTCAAGCAGGAGATTGAAAATAAGAGAGAAATGTATGAGAAGTTGAAGATTGATAGCAATGTAAGTGAGAAGAAGTATATAGATATGCTTCATGATGTGTTGGATGAGAACAATATTCTCAGTCACCAACTGAAAGAAAAGAATAATGTATCTTCCGAGAAGATTAATGAGTTGAAGCAACAAACTGCTAAAGTTGATGGACTTCAGGCTCAGGTAGCCCTACTTCAGCCACAGATAGAAGAGGTGCAAAAGAAGAGATTAATAAAATTGGAACCACAGAGGAGAACAAATAAGGAAAATGATGATAAGCAGAGGTTAGAAGAGTTAACGGTGCAGAGAAAGAAAATGGTTAAGATTGAGAAGTTACTTACAGAAGAAAGATGTAAAGTTATGACATGTAATAACTTAAATAAGAAACTAAACCAAGAGATTACTGAATTGAGTACAAGGGTCAATGGTTTAGTGGATGTTGTTTTAGGCATCAAAGATTTGTCTACTGTTAAGGTTGACAATAGTAGACAGAAGGTTGTTTATAAACAAGCAAAGAGCCTGCCCTATACACTCTTTGCGAATTCGAAAATGGAACATGATGGACTTAAATCTCGGCGTGGCAGATATAATTTCCCACGTACGGAAGACGCTACGTTGAAGATTAATGGCTATTGGCGTCAGACCAGCAAAGATACTTCATGTGTAATATCTAATTCTGGTAATAAAGATAACAAATATCATGTTGGTAACCACAAGGATTTTATGAGTTCCACTGCTTGTCATACACAATATAGGCAGTGTGATACAGCAGATAAGCATGTTAACACAGAAAAGAATAACAACAGTTCTGGTAAAAGAGATAACCATAATGTTAGACAGTACCAGGGAAGCCCATTAAATGGTAGTTTTTCCAGACAGTCTAACAAATCTCAAAAGATTGATTCTGAAGAGTTGAGAAATTATGGTAGGAATAGTTACATTAAAGATTATAAACTTGGTGATAATTGTTCTAGGAGTTAACAAGATTCATTTACTAGATACTTCTATCCTAGAAGATATGTTAAGCATAGCAATGCTAACTGCAGTTCTAGGCAGAACAAATGGAATGATAAGGGGAATAGTAATAGAGTTAATGACACTCAAAATATTACTACGCATAACCAGGTTAACTGTGTGCAACAAAATCCCAAATTCATTTGTAGTAAATAAAGTAACAGTAACTATTGATGTCCCAAGTACTACTACTGTTATGTTTTTTGGTTTACGAGAGAGAATCTCGTTGTTGTGAGTGTCACTTTATTTCAGCCTACTACTGGCGTGATGACCGTCATTTTCGGTCAGGTTGATCCAAGTCTCCTAAGTTGTATACTATGTGTGAACGAAGAGTTGGTGACATCATATGGAAACCAGATGTTTTTATAGGTAATTGTGCGTTTAACCTATCCGTTTTTCAGGATAATCTTACAGTTGATTAAAATGGAGAATTCTCATTTGTATTTTTCAAACAGTAGCAGCTGTGCGATAAAGGTCAGCGTGCCTGTTTTTTCCTTTACCTGTGACAGAAATGTTTGTTACCCTACAACCGTGTGTGCAGTCAAGCGTAACCCAGCCAGTTTGTTGACCCTGTATTATTCGATGTCATCCCGTGCGGTACAGAATACTACACCGGAGTAGTGACCTATTTATTTTTTTTTGGAACTGATTCAAGATTGCTACAATGTTTCTTATACTTGATTTTTTTTTTAGGATCATGTATTATTATATAGTATAATATGATTGTATTGTATAATGTTTCATTGGATATTGTGTATGTCCATATTTATGCATTATTTGTACTCTATCTTGTTATTTACATAATTGTATTGTTGATAAACATTGTACGTATTATTATTGTAATGAATTGTAACATTTCATTTTGTATTGACGTGTCTTTGATTGTTAATTTTTTGTTGTTGATGAAATTATGGATTTTTGTATTTTCATACACTAGTCTGAAGACTATTTCATTTTCTCATATTGTATTTGACCATATGTGATTTGTTGTCAAGATTGGAGCTATAATAGCTGTTACATCAAAACATTGATATGATTTTGCAGGACTAATTGATAAAATGTTTTTACATAATGAGATTGTCAGCCCTAAGCACAAACTCATTGGTTATGACTATGCGTTAGTCGCTTTCAGAGAATTTTTTGGTTACTAAATTTATTTTTTCTTTTTCGTATCTGACTACATGTTTAGTTAATATATTACCTTATACAAAGGGTATATGAAGTAATTGTTGTGTTGTGGAAAGTTATTTTGGATCTAAACTGTATATGTAGAATTGTCAGAGATAGTAGATAATGTTGTTTGATTGAAGAATTTGGTAGTGTGACTTAAACATTTTTTTCATGAGAAATAATGTTATGTTTATATGTGCAAGTTGGTATAATGTTAATAGTGTGGTTTTTTGTAGGTGCTCATTTGTGTTTACTTAGAGATGAGGATATTTTTTTTATGTCTCACATGTTGTTAAAGCTCGTTTCACTTTTGATTTATTAATTAGTGGTTGAAACTTGTAAAAATTTAAAATACTATTTTTATTTAACTTAACGTTAAGAAACTTTTTTGTATTGTAATTTTCAAAATGTATTTGTTTTTCTTTGTGAAAGTATTGTATTTTTTATGTGTCCAGTGCTTAATATATTGATATGTCCACTTTAAAAAAAAAAAAAAAAAAGAGAGAAAGAGATAATAATTTTTTTTTTCTTTTGAGATTGTGATATTTGTGTTTTTACAAATCACACTTTTTTGTGTGTGATGCCTGTGATACTTCATTTTAGTTACGAATAAGTGTTGTAATTTGGTTAAATTATTTATTATGCATTATCTAGTTATATCCTTCGTTAGTGTTTAGTATATATATATATATACTATGTTTTTCTGTTCGATGATTTTCTGTCATGATTGTATTTGTTTACAATATAATGGTTGTTAGATAGTTATTAGGATGTATTATTACTTATTCTATACATTCATTTCTTGAATGATTCTTCGTTTCACTTCATTTCTTTTGAAGCAGTTTATACTGTCGTGATGCTTCTATGTTTCATCTTGGTGTCACTTAATTCTATTTGCATATCGTTTACTTCTTACACTTCTTATACTTCCTTCTTCAGGACTGTTATGTTAATTATATGGTTTGGTATGAGGTAGTTTTTATGTCGGTTTTATCTAGTTTGATGTAAGGAATTGATTTACTTGATTGTTGCTATTAAGTATTATTGATCTTTGTTACTATATTGATTTCATTGCTGATTTTTGATGTTGATCATGCTTACCTTGCTTGATCTTGTCTGTTACTTTCTAGTTATTGTATACTATTTGGTCTACAGTGATCATAGTTAACTTTGTTTGAAACTGTTTATTTAGTGTACTTAGCAGATTATTGTGCATAATTTGTTTTATTGTACACTTGCTTATATTTTTTGTCCATGTATTATTATTACCTTAACATAAGCTAATTTTTGTATGAGTATTTTAGAGCTTATCTGACCCCTCAATTTTCATTGATGTAGTTTTTGTTAAAAAATGATAAATCATTTTTTTCTCCGGGGGTGGTGGTAAGATGTTAAGGTTAAAAAGGGAGGTGATACTTTGTATATGGGTTGGTTACAGTAAATTAAGGGTTACATCACTTGAAGACTTGATTAACGGTAAAATTGGGTGAACAAATATATGATAGAGGTCACAGGGTACAGATAGCGTCATGAGCGCGGTTCTGTATTGTTAGAACTGTAAATAGTTCGCACGGCTAATTCGTGGAAGGGACTGAGCGGTGGTGAACTGCGAAGTCCCGTGACTGTTTAGGCGGGAGTTTGTGTGACCGCTAGCATTCGGGTGGAAAGTGTTGACGGAGGAAGTCAACCTTGGTTTTTTTTCTAAGTGTGGTCCCGACCAGTGTTTGGTGAAAATGGTAGAGTGTTTTTCAATGTGTGTCTCGATGGAGACTTTTTGAACAGGCCTGTATCTGAATATTCTTCCTGCATATGTATTCTCCCATGTGTTAGATTATTGGAGGATGGTATGTATTAATATTTATGACTGCAGTCGATGCAACTTATGAGTGAGTTGGTTATTAGGTACGTTCTGTGAGAAGTGTACCACTAGTCTATGTAGGCGCTATGAAGAGTCCGAGAGGTAAAGAGACTACTTGGTAGGCCATAGACATTTTTGTGAAGAAGTCTACAATTAGGCGCTATGAGGAGTCCGAGAGGTAAAGAGACTACTTTGTAGGCCATAGACATTTTTGTGAAGGAGATTAGGCCATATATAGAGTATGGGAGGAAGACATGACTGCTTAGGCCATATGTATAGTCTATTTAGGCGCTATGAAGAGTCCGAGAGGTAGAGACATTACTTTGTAGGCCATAGACATTTTTGTGAAGGAGATTAGGCCATATATAGAGTCTGAGAGGAATACATGACTTTATAGGCCATATATAGATGTTATGCAGGTTATATTACTGCAGACTGCTGTGTGCGCAGTCTTTCCTTTGAGGAATATGGTGATGTGCATCTTCTAGAGGAAGTGCACCACTATTTATGATTAGGCCTTGAATATATATATAGCTGACGATGATTATTCAACTGCCGGGGAGCAGCCTTGGTGGAGCAGGGAGGACGGAGTCCTTTGAGGAAAATCGTGATGGACATCTTCAATGAGAAGTGCACCATTATGCTATAAGAATATGAACCCATATTTATTAATAGGCCTTCACGGAGAGAGCTGATCTCAGACGATTATTCAACTACCACTGAATCTTTACACTTAACAAACGACTCGTACAGGGAAACCGCCGATTGACTGTGGATGATATTGCCACACATCTTGACATCAGTCACGGTTCAGCACACCACATCATCTCTGATGTGCTACAGTACCACAAAGTGTCTGCAAGGTGGGTGCCACGGCAGCTTACTCCAGAATTGAAACAACAACGCATTGATGCTTGTCAAGAACTTTTGCGGCGATTCGAAACAGAAGGTGGTGGTTTCCTATCAAGAATTGTTACTGGTGACGAAACTTGGGTTCACTACCACGAACCTGAAACAAAGCGAGCGAGCAAGGAATGGCGCCATCCCTCCTCGCCGAAACCGAAGAAGTTCCGCACATAGCCATCTGCAGGGAAGGTAATGCTGACTCTCTTTTGGGATGAACGTAGCGTTATTTTAGAGCACTACATGCCAAGGGGCAACACTGTCACCAGTGCCACGTATACTGAGCTTCTCAGGAATCATCTTCGACCCGCAATCAAATCCAAACGACGTGGACTTTTGAGTAAAGGTGTCCTTTTGCAACATGACAATGCTCGACCCCATCCAGGACAACAATATTGGCAAGTTTCAATATAATGGCATGATTATTCTTATTGTTATAACATATTTCCGGTTTTCACTTGACTCACCCTCGTACTAGATATGTTATGCCCTCCCGCTTGAGGTACCAGTGCGCGCAGGCCCGTCGTACTGATGGGAAGTATGATGTCAGAAAACCATAGCCAAGATGGCCGCCCCCTTGAAAGCATGCACGAGAGAAGAGCAGTGTGTAGTTATCTGTTTTTTGGGTAGTGAGGGTGAGAAACCAGCAGACATCCATCGGAGGATGAAGAGGCAGTAAGGGGACGCTTGTGTGTCGCTGCAGCAGGTTTATGAGTGGCACAGGAAGTTTAAAAGTGGGGTGTCAACTGTGACTGATGTAGATCGCTCCGGCCGGCCTTACACTGCGACTACGCCTAACGCTATCGCTGCAGTGGAACGAGTGATACAGGAAAACCGGCGGGTAACAATCGACGAGGTGGCTGGAGAATTAAAGATCAGTCATGGCTCAGTGCACCACATCATTCATGATGTGCTGCAGTACCACAAAGTCTCCACTAGGTGGGTACCAAAACAACTCACCCCCGAACTGAAAGAACGGTATGTGGATGTTTGTGAAACACTGTTATGACGTTATGAAGCTGAAGGAGATGGCTTTCTACACTGTATAGTCACTGGTGATGAATGCTGGGTCCACTACTTCCAGCCAGAGACTAAGCAAGCCAGCATGGAGTGGTGACATTCATCATCGCCGAAAGCTAAGAAGTTCCGTACAACGTGGTCGGCCGGCAAATTGACGCTCACGCTCTTCTGCGACTGTAAAGGCCCAATCCTGGAACATTACATGCCCAGGGGACTCACTATCAACAGCGAATTGATCTGCTTCAGAACCACTTGAAACCTGCTATCAGGTCAAAACGTCGCAGCTTGCTCAGTTCTGGTGTGTTGTTACAGCATGATAACGCACGGCCACACACAGCTCGTGCGACAGTAATGAAAATAACGAATCTGCATTTGGAGTGTCTTCCACTTCCTGCATATTCACCGGACCTTGCACTGAGTGATTATCATGTGTTTGGACCCCTCAAGGAGGCAAGAAGTTCAGTGTGGACAATGAGGTGAAAGAGGCAGTGTCTACGTGGCTACGCAGTCAATCAGAAGAGTTTTTTTCTCACGGAATCCAGGCATTAGTGAAGCGCTGGCACACCTGCATTGAAAGTGGTGAGGACTATGTTGAAAAGTGATTAAGTGCTTTCAGTCCTATTTGTGCGTATTCTGCTAATAAAGAAATATTAAGGTTACTTTTTGACTCCACCTCGTATATATCTATATAAATATATGGTGTTAGGCCCATATTTTCTTGACCATTGGCACACTAGAGGTGACGTGGTCAGCATCACGCCGGCCGCCTTAACCTTTCCAGAGTTGCTCTGGTACCCAATTCATGAGGCTGGGTCGACCCCGGAGCCATTTGCGGTCTAAAAAAATCCCGCCTCAACTGGGGATCGAACCATGGACCACTGAGCTAGGAAGCTGGTGCACTAACCACTGCGCTACCACGACTCCATACCAGATTCAGGTAATTGGACAAATAACATCTACTCATACGGTAAAAAGGGTAAAGGATCCCGTTACACGCCCATTGAGGCATATTGTGAATATGGTGTTAGGCCCATATTTTCTTGACCATCGACACACTAGGGGTGATGTGCATCACGCCGGATACCTGACCTGCCATCACAACCATAAAACAAATGGAGGACAAAATAAACAATGGTCTAATCTCAACTAAAGGTCATTGTAACATGCCAGACCTGTTAGATCTATATGCTACTTCCACAACTTTCTTGTAGTCTATATCCTTTTATCTGAAATCCTAAGGGACAGTTTTGTTATGTAGCCCAACATGTGTTCGACTATAACCCAAAGTTGGCCAAAAGGTTTTCAAAAATAGCCCAAAGTTACCCTAAAAAACTTTCGACTTTCAGAATATTATGGTTTTCAAGTGTTTGGATAAAGGATATAGACCTGTATATATACTCACTGCTAGGACACATATTGAGGAAACCTGTTGATAGCATTACAAGGCAGTCCTGGAATCTCCAGGGAAAGAGAGGCAGAGATAGATTTAAAAAAAAAAAAACACGCAGAAGAGAACTAGATACAGAAGTGAAAATGATGAAGGAAACATGGAAAGAACTTGAGGTTATTGCACGTGACAGGAGGACTTGGCATGTGTTTGTTGAAGGCCTATGCTCCTTGGGGAGCTAAAGGGTATTGATTGATTGATATACTCACTGTACAAACTTCTTCATGAGTGATGTTAGTTCCTCCATTGTAATATTTGGGTCAGTAAATCTTTCCCTCAACTTATCTGAGCACTTGGCCAAGGTCATCTGTGATATCATACTGGACACATTGACAACTTAAATGGCAACTGAAATGAACTCGTTTCCAGAATTGTTTTATTTTGTGTAGCAAATAATAAAAAATCTCAAACAATGGCTGATGCTAATCTTAACCCTAATCCTCACCCTCTGTCGCGCTTTTTTCGAATATAATTATTGGCAGGAAAAACAAAATGAGCTGTGGATCCTAAAGCTAACATGGTAATCATTATGCTGTGTTGTTAGTTGTTACTGCAGATGAAACAGATCATGAATGCGCAAAATCCACTTCACCTAGGCTAATGTTGTAATTGTAATGCTGTATCCTACGTTTTAACTGCAGATAAAAAGAGCACACATATGCAAAACCAGCTTCTGCTACATACCTCGTATTATGTATCCTCCTCAACTGTGTTTGAATTGGAGAGAAATGAGGATGGCTTGGAAAGAAAGAAATAATACCTTGTTGAGCAACAGCTAAGGAAATGGAGATGGATTTGACAGGCGCTAAGAAAGTCAACTGTTGTTGATAGCACCACAAGGCATTCCTTGTTCTGGAATCCCCAGGGTGAGAGAGACTGACAAACACACGGAAAAGTGAACTAGAGAATAAATAAAAGGGATAATAAAGAGGCAAGGAAAGATCTTAGGACACAGGACAGGAGGACCTGGCCTAAGTTTGTTGAAGGCATATAATTCTTGGGGAGCTGAATGGTAATGAATAAAGTCAATCTCTAACATAACTTCTTGAGCAATGACATGGAAAGAGGAAAGACCAAAAAACACACTGAGAAAACACTGATAGAAATGGAGGATGAAGGATAAACCTGGACAGAGAGATAAGACGATGAATGGAAGCATGTGGGTACTGGCCAAAATAACCAAGGGAGCCAAAGGCACAACCTGATATCACCTCGTGCAGACTGCCGTAAACACACTGTCAACAGGCTGGAAAAATAACAGTTACACAGGGTAAGCTTAGAAAACTAAATCTATAAGCTGGCAAAATGAAAAGGGGAATCACATGGACAGAAACTGAAACATACGCCGAAGATGGGACATGCTGAAGAGCAACATTAATGACCAATGATCTAAACTAGACATACAATAATGGATTTCCAGCATTAAAAAACAGCGGAAGAGGGGAAGACCAAATGCAATTTAAAAAAAAGGAACACTGATAAAATTTATCACCCTGTTATGTGTAAATTTCATAACATTATTGTCGCTGTTCGACTTCCTGGTTGATTTGTTTGGAGACCACTGTCGTGGTATCAGGAAGTGACGTCATTACGTTTGCTGGCCACCTTTGCAGACGTGAACTTTTGAAGTCTGCTAACTAAAGCGTGCCTTGGCTAAGCATTCTGTGTGTGGCATTCAAGGTGTTGCGCGCATGTGTATTTGCTCCTGAGAGTTATATGATTTTCCTCTATCTTCATAATGTTGTACCAGCACTAGCTTACCCATATACCTCCGTGTGGTAAGACTAGTTATTTGATGAAAGATATGAAGAGGATTCTGTTAAGTACGTGAGTTACTTATTAATAAATAAACTATGTGAAAATGTCTTTGACATGGTTCTAAGTACAGGACTGTACTGCGACGTAAGAGACCGTCATATTGATGCATTATATGCATGAACATATTCTCTCTACATATTATTGGAGCTGTCAAGAATTTGAATAAAGTGTTATGTGAATTGTCCAACCTGGCCTTGAGGAGTAATTCATGTTTTTCAAGTTACGGCTCTTTGGGCGGGCTATGAACGGGAAATACCCTTAACTGTGTTTGCTTCTACAGATAAAGAAGAATCATTGCCACACCACATAATATAATTTAAGCCATACTACAAAGAGAGCTCGGAGGAGACCTAACCCCCCCCCCCCCCCCCCCCAAAAAAAAACGAAGCCATAAGAAGATGATATCTGTTATCGTTGGCCTATGTATCTACGGCCCCAATGACGTTTCCGGAGGTTTCTGAAAAGATAAAGACACAAGAGGACTACAGCTCCATCTGGCATGTCATAATAGGCAACTTACATCAGGTTGTGCATAGGACTGGCAATTTCAACCTTTAAAACAATTAGCTACAAACACCGCTGCTGCAAGCGCATGTGTCTTGGTGCAGGTTCCCTCAAGGCAGCCATCAGCAGTGGTAGATCCATGCTCCACAAGAAGTGCAAAAGAAAATGGAGATGAAGTATCAAATGAACTTAAGACAAGGCCAAGAGTTTTATCAAGCCCAGATACAGGAGCAAGTGGGAAGCACAGCATCCAGGCCACCAACAAAATGATGCATATTACCAGCTTAGCAGAAGTGAACGAGTGGTAATATTCAGACTTCGCACAGGCCACAACAGATTGGGATACCATCTGCTCAACAAGCTAAAGACAGGAACTGATGATGACTGTAACTGTGGCACCGACAAAATGACTGCTGATCATCTACTTCAAAGGTGCCCAACATTTGAAGAACAGAAAAAGCGCATATGGCCATCACCAGTACCATTCCTGGAAAAACTAAGCCGAGATACCAACTGCATCAAGCTGACCACTGATTTCTTTGAACATATTCAAGATGACATCTGAGAGTGAACGAAGAAGTATCCAAGGGAGCCAAATAACAAGTGTTAAGAGAAGCAGCTAGAGAAAAGTGGTATTTTCAGAAATAATTGCACTATTTCAATGAAACTGCAAGAGTTTAACTAAGACAATAACAGTTATATATAATAAGGAATATAATGGCACTGTGCTATTCTTTACCATTGCAACAACGATGAGATGGGATTTTTATGTCATATATCAATTCAAGAAGTCTTTCCAAAACTCAGCTATAGAACTTTGAAGTCAGTGTCTTACAACAGTAACACATGTTGCAACATCATCATTATTCAGTTCAAAAAGGAGCATAGCCCTTCAATAAACTTATTCCAAGCCATTGTCTATCTCCAGTTCTCTTCTCCATGTGTTCTCTGGTCTCCATCTACTTCTCTTACCCTGGGGATTCCAGAACAAGTACTGCCCGGGGATGCTATCCATAAGTTCCTCAATGTGTGTCCTACTCAAATTCTGTGTCTTCTCGTCTCTTGTCCCACTGGCACTTGTCTGGTTCTTGTCATCAGTTCCAACTTAGTGATCTTGTCCCGTCACTTTTGCAACATCTTGTTCTTCTTTGATCCTTAGCCGCCGACTGAAAAAGCAGTCAGTGGCCATCACGCTTAGTGACATCTTGTAGGGCAGCAACAAAATGTCAACATTTTGCTCGGTCTGTGGCCATCCTTTGTGCAGTGCCCCAGCTCTGGTTCATTCTTTGCATCTCAGGTTCCGCATGGTTTGTTATAAATCAAAATTTCAAGCAATCTGTCTAGAAAACACATTTTTTTTTTTTAATGCAATGGAATGTTTCTGTGCTAAAACTGAGATAAACTGATGAATAAATAAGCAAGTTAAAAAAAAATTATTACCCTAAAACAACATTCTAAGCAGCAGCATTTTTCATTTTAACAGAAGTACAGATTCATTAAGAAACATTATTTTTCTTCTTAACATTAGTACAGTTTCATTAAGAAACATTATTTTTCTTCTTAACATAAGTACAGTTTCATTAAGAAACAGCCTTTTTCTTCATAACATTAGTACAGTTCCATAAAGAAACAGCATTTTTTTCTTAACATTTGTAGTTTCATACTGTACTAATGAGAATGATATGTCTGAGCATGAAACAAAAATGTATCATACAAAATTATATTAATATCTTTCTTCGAGACAAGCAGCATTAAAATACATTATTTTCTTTGCGATGTGCAACTTTATGCAAAACCTGCTTTACTGGCAGGACAGGACAGTGTGATAACCAGCTACCTTGGCATAATAGGATAGAAGCTTTACCTAGCATGTGGTCGAAGCAGTGGAAAAAGTACCTCACATACAGCCAGAGTGTCAAAGAAGTTGGTCTTTGTTGTTACTTCAGCTTGTTCAGCAAATGGCGCCTTGGAATCATGCTGCGTAAATCAACAATTTGTTTACCTGAACATCTGGGTAGATGCAAAATAATGCATACAAAAGAAAAACATTAAAGAAAGAAATACAGACTGTTCCAGACTTATGACGTATAGGGCATACAATTACTTGTACCTATGACGGCCATCCAATTAGCGATGTACACTCATGTTTCATTACTTATTGCCAGTATAGTAATTTTATAATTTGTACATTGTATTATTTCACTATAAACAAAGAGTTGTTGTTGTTTAACTAAGGCTGCTGAGCTTTTCTCTCTCTTGCAGCCAATACCAAGTTGTAGACTCCTTGGTATTATCTACACTGTAGATCTAGGCTTTTCCTGTGGCTTTTCTGCCATTCTGAAATGTGCTGAGTTGAAGTCATGAACTCCAGTTTCTCCAGCTTGGCTTGCATTTAAAGGATCGTCACATCTGGTCCCAAGCTAGGAGTAAGAAGCCTTTCCCGCCATCTAAGGGTGCTCTCTAACTATGCAGAGCTAAAATACTGTACTCTGGTTCTAGGCTCTCCCAAGGAATTGTCATGTCCTGCACATAGCCACATCTCAGCTCTCCTTGCCTGTCACTGGGTCCATAGTGAGATCCTCCTGCATGCAGTCAACCAGGTCAAAACCAAAGAATTACATCTGGGGCTCAAGTGACTTCTCAAAGCTTAGTGTGCAATGCTGGGTTCTCAGCAAGTTTCACTACAGGGGGAATCCCTGGAAGTGTATGGATGATTTCAAGAGTCAATGGGGATGTAATTAGCCTCACAGATAGAGGTTCACTTCCACTTATTGTAGCATTGTGCATAACTAGTGGTCATATAAGGATGACTCCAGAAATGCCTCCATGCATATATGGTGATTTCCATCATTATACTGATGCCGGGGATGTAATAATGTTTGTCAATAAACTTCTTGAGCTGCATTTCTGAATTGGGGTTTCATGGAACCTTAGGGTTCCGCGAGAGGGCACTAGGGGTTCTGTCAGAAATCATGATTGAAAATAAACACAAAACTTTGTTTTTTTTAACCTTGCTTAATGCACTATGTTAGCGCTTGTAGTGGTGAGCGGTGACTGAGCAGCCCCATATGATAGTAAGCAATAGGACCATGTTCACTCATGCACATACCATACTTCACTAGCATCTTGTAGAGTAGAAATTTGTGATAAGACTTTTATGCCTACTTGGATAAAGGTTAAAAAAAAAATCCCCAAGTAGGAAATTAGAAAAAGGAAAAACTTTATGTTCCTTCTACCTACACTTTGTTTCCGTAACTTCAATTTTTTTTTTTTACATAGACAGGGGTGTCAGCCCTATGCTAAAACCCCCAAGCTGGAGGACCAGGGTGTCTGCTTTAGTCTGACTCCTGCCCACGCAAACCTGTCCAGCTTGGTAGAACCTTCCAGGAGTAAAACTTCCGCTGGCATAGCTCTGGGGGTAATCAGGGTACGCAAGCCGCCATACCTCGACAAGGTATTGACACCGGTGATGGCAGCTACCTACACTATTAGAGTTAATAAAAAGGGAAAACCACACAAAAAGAGTGGTCTAAAAAGTTGATCAATATAAACCAGTGTTTCTCAACGTGGGCGGTACCGCCCCCCTGGGGGGCGTTTTCAAGATGTCTGGGGGCGTTCTGATGGGTCCCAACGATTGGGGGTCGCTGCTTTCATTCAGGGTGGCGTTGTGAACATTTTTACAAGAATCAATATGAAACAATTACAAAAGCATTAGGCGACCTATTACTCTTAAAGGTCCTACAGGCAGCATGGTGCAACAAGACCATACCAAAGGATTGGGAGATTGCCATCATAACACCAATTTTCAAAAAGGGTGACAATCGACAATGTGGAAACCATAGAGGAATATCCCTTCTCAGTGTCCCTGGTAAAATCTACTCTAGAATCCTAGAGCAGAGACTCCGACGCCTAGCTGAGCCACAATTGGATGAGGTCCAGTGCGGATTCCGAGCAAACCGAAGTACTCAAGACCTAATCTTCACACTCAGACAGCTGAGTGAAAAGGCTTGTTTTGTTTTTTTTTTTTTTTTTTTTTTTTTTGTTTGGATTTTTTTTGGTTTTTTTTGGTAGTTTGTTTTTGGTTTTTGTGTGTTTTTTGACCTTGAGTATAAGAGTGAGATCCATCTTTGTTTCATAGATCTGGAAAAGGCGTTTGACAGGGTCCCCTGGAGCAAACTTTGGGACTGTTTGGCAAGGAAGAATATTCCAGCACCTCTGATTCATGCTATACAGAGCTTCTACAAGTCTTGCAGAAATTATGTGAGGACAGCAAACCATAAGTCAGAAGAGTTCAGGACCACCACTGGTGTAAGACAAGGTGATATCCTATCACCTTACCTCTTCATACTCCTTATGGACGATGTCATCAAGGCTTGTAAGGAGAGAACAAGAAAGTATTCAGTGGGGTACTGGAAGATGAGACAGGTCTATATTTCGGAGCTGGCATTTGCTGATGATGTTGCCCTGATTGCTAAATCAGAGGCACATCTCCAATCCAACCTGCAAGTCTGGAAGGAAGAGCTGGAGAAGAGAGGGATGGTCATAAGCAGCTCTAAAACAAAATCCATGGTGATATCACGAGAAGAAAGAAAACATCAGATTAAGTTGGGAGAACAGGTCCTGGAGCAGGTCGACCACTTAAATATCTCGGAGCTATTATAGACCGAAAGGGAGGCATCAAAGAAGAGTTGGCCACTCGAAAAGCAGCGGCTGGGAGACTTTTTCAGGCCATAAATCGTGGATTCCTCAGCAAGAAAGAGGTTGGTAAGAAAACAAAGATGGCTGTATACCGCTCCACCTATGTCCCAGTCTTGACATATGGATGCGAGTCGTGGGCAATGACTACAACCCACAAAAGCCAGATCCAGACCTCAGAAATGAGGTATCTGAGGAAAGTGGTTGAAGTAACAAGAAGAGACATGGTCCGCAACCAGACGATCCGTCAAGGCCTAAAATCCCATCCGCTGCAGACCCAAATAGAACAGTCCCAACTAAGATGGTTTGGCCATGTCTGCAGAATGGAAGAAGATCGGCTACCACGACAAGCATGGGAAACAAAGAGCCAGGGATCCAGACCTCCAGGACGACCCAGAGTCCGCTGGGAGGACAACATTAGACAATCTTTGAAGGACCGAGGACTAGAATGGAACCAGGCCAGGAAGAAGACAGCTGATAGAATAGTCTGGCGCTCTCTCTTCCAAACCTCTACACCTCACGGTAGAAGGGGAACGACTAAGTAAGTAAGTAAGTACAAAAGATATTCCTCTTCGCAAAGCTTGTAACACGATAGTTTTTATTTGCCTTGCGTCCCATAGAGTGTTTCAAGGATTCCAAAAGCAAAATTTTAGTGCCTGAGATGTTACCATTGTCAGGAGACAGTAGGCGGAGATTTATGTCCCTTCAACACTCGAAACATTCATCAGCCTCTCGACACACCCAAGCTAACCTTCTCTCTCCACTCTCGACACATATTTTCTTCTGGAAACACATTTTTGTTGGGAAAAAAATTCCTTTTTCCAACGTCATCGCATGTGCGACAGACTGAGCACCAGCTACGGTTGGTCATCATCGTGGGTTTCAGGCCTACTTAAAAAATGTGGCACGAGGTGTTTTAACAATTCATTGTGTTATTCATCGACAACATTTAGTCGCCAAGCATCTTAGTGACAGACTCCACAAATCATTGAACTGTGTTATCAGTGTTGTTAACAAAATTAAAGCGCATTCGCTGAACGATAGATTATTTCGTAAACTTTTTTGTGATAATGATGAAGAGTTTGAACGTCTTCTCCTACACACGGAAGTAAGATGGCTGTCCAAAGGTAACTGTTAAAAAGATTATGGGTATTATTTGATTCTGTTGTAGAGTTTTTGGATTCAATCAAAGAAGAATTTAGCATCGAAAGAGAAGTATTGCGAAACGATGTGGCCTATATTTCAGATATATTTGAAAAGTTAAATGAAGTTCTTCTTAAGCTACAAGGAAATGAGATCAGTCTGATTAAAGTGAAAGGAATTAGCATGGGGTTCATCAACAAATTGACATTATATAAAAATAATCTTAGACGCCGAGAACTTTCTAATTTTCCGTGTTTACTACAGTTAGGTGGGGACAGGCTTAAAGATTCCGATTTATAGGTTTATTGCAGTCATTTGGACGCTATTAAAAATGATATGAGCATAAGATTTCAGGACTTGCAAGAACTAATAATACCGGACTGGGTGATTAATCCGTTTGAATCAGACATGGAACTAGTTAGTCAACATTTACAAGAAGAATTAATTGAGCTACAAAATGACTTCGAGGCAAAAGCCTGATTCAGTCACACACATTATGAAAAACATAAATCCAGCAACGTGGGAGGATGAAGCTGCCAATCGCACCAAGTGGCGATGCTATTTACGGCGCCACCTCGGATTGGGCGAAAAGAAGCTCACACAACAAGACGAAGAGAGGAGAAAACGTCGAAAGGAGCATCAGGAAAATAAGCAACTGAGAGCTGTCACCTCTGGGGCGCATTCCCATAGTCAGTTATGACTGAAGGGGCCATTATTATTATTATGCTTTTATAAATGTGCTTTCTCTTTTTCTTTATATTATAAGAAAAGATAACTCATTAACTGTATTGCTTTTTTAAAAGTATGGTTGAATATATGTATATGTGTGTGTGTGTGTGTTTGTGTATACACGATAAAGAGCAAGGGGGTGTTAAAAGGGTGGGGGGCTTTTTAAAATATTAGTTGTCAAAAGGGGGCGTTGCTACTATCAGGGTTGAGAAACACTGATATAAACAGATCCACAGAAAATAATCATTCTCTACTCAAAACAGCACTGACAATTTTTATTGGATTATTATATTTACAATTTACTAGATCACGCTAAGCTACCGTGATCTGTAGATATAATAATTTTTATGCAGGGGTTCTTTGAGACGTGACAATTATTTTAAGGGTTCCTCTAGGATAAAAAGGCTGAGAATCACTGCTCTGGAGGATAATATTACACTAGTAAAAGGTCAAGGTAGTCCCATATCAGATACTGTCGTAGGAGAGTGAAGTGTTAGAGACTTCACTATAACAGGTCCATCTTCAATAGGTGGGGTGACCAGTTCTCTTCCTCACTGTCTTTTCCTTCCTTAACTTGACAGTGGAGTCAGGTACCCATTTACAGCTGGGTAGACTGGTACCTTTGCTATAAGAGACCAGAGCTCTATCCACTGTGCTAGTCGTACGCTCATTACACCATTCAGGTCTGTAACCATTTATCTGAAATCCTCAGGGAGTTTTGTTTCAGAAACTGAATCTTTTCAGATATTGCCAAAATCGTACAAAAAGTAGCCCAACCAACCTAAGACAATCTCTGAAGTACTGAGGACTAGATTGGAACCACTTCAGGAGGAAGACAGTGGATAGGATAGTATGGTGCTCTCTTCCAAACCTCTACACCTCACGGTAGAAGTGGAATGACTAAGTAAGCAAGCCAAAATCATGTTCTTCTTCTTCTTCTTGCGATCGCATCTTTGATGATTACACCGTCAGACGAGTTCTCATGATGAATTCGACTGTTGTTTGAAGTTCCTCTTTAACTCCATATAGCTTTGAGTTTAGTGTTGAGTCATTGGGCCAGTATATCTTTCTTAACTGGTCATACAGAGGACAGTCCTGTAGAACATGCTCAGCAGTTTGTTCGTTTAATCCACATGTGCACAGTGGTGAAGCAGACAATCGTAGCTTGTGCATGTGTTTATTCAGTTTGTTATGCCCTGTCCTGAGTCGAAAAATAGTTGTCTGTCCCTGCCGGTCGAGAGTGTGATAGTCGTCTTTGGGTTGGTTCTGTTCTCTTCTGATAGTCTGGATAGCTCTCTTTTTCTCAAAGTATGTGACTTCATTATCTTCTTGTTCACATTCTCCTCCCTTTTTTGCAAGTTTATCTGCCTTTTCATTTCCGGGTACACCACAATGAGATGGTACCCACTGAAGTATGGTTCTCTTTTTGGCAGCTACCTTGTTTAGTTCATTTCTCAGATGCGGGAGTTTACCACCCTTGAGAGCTTGCAGGACAGACAGTGCATCTGTGAGGATGACTACCTGGTGGCAGTCAGAGTTGGTGTTATAAATCATATTTGCAGCTTGCTCTAGAGCTTGAACCTCAGCTGTATAGTTGGAACAGAATTTACCAGTGGGAATGTGCCTAGTCTCATAGTGGTTGTCAGGATATGAGATAAAGATACCGGCACCTCCATTCCTAACAGCATTAGTTGCTGATCCATCTGTATAGGCATGTATCCATGATTGAGCGGGATAGCTTTCTTGGATCATACTCAATGTAGCAGTTCGTTTTTGCAGATCATTATACTCACATCCACTTGTGAGACCACTGACTGTTGTATTAATTTGGAGGGCACTGCTGGCCTGCTCCCATGGTACAGGGTATAGGGTGGGCTTCAGTGGTGTTGTCTTCATGGATAGGTCTTCTTGATGCTGTCTTATAAGTCTTTTCCCCCGATGCACAAAGCTGCTACGCTTTAGACGTCCCAATGCCAGATCATCTAGTCTTGCCTTCATTGGGTGCATTGGCATACTGTTGTACTTTTCCATCTGGATCATGGTTTTTGTGTCTCTTCTATGGGACAATGTCTGTAATCCAGCAACCTTCTGCATCTCTGTTATTGGTGTAGTTTTCATGGCTCCTGTAATGAGCCTGAGAGCTTGATTTTGCACCTTGTCCAAAGACTGCAGATGTGAGTTAGCAGCTGATGACCATGCTGCTGAGCTAAACTCTAAGTGTGGTCTTATTACTCCATTATAAATCTTCTTTAGATTTCGTTCATTTGCTCCCCAGTTGGTACCTGCTAATTTTCTGAGTATGCCTAGTCGTCTTCGGGCCTTTCCTTCTGCATTTTCAATATGCTTATTCCATGTAAGCCTTTGGTCAAATGTCACCCCAAGATAGGTGGGGTAGCTTTCTTCCTTGATCACGGTTGTCCCTAGGTGTATGTTAGCTGATTTGTCCTTGGGGGCGAGGGAGAACAGTGTTGTGGAGGTTTTGTCTGTGTTTATTGTGATAAGCCATTTCTCTGCCCATGACACTAGCATGTCTGCTGCCCGCTGCATTCTATAATTTGCTGTGGTGACATTTTCATCAGCGCACCAGAGTACTAGGTCATCTGCATATAAGGCAGCTTTAACTCCTGCAGGGAGATCTTTCACCAGGTCATTGATGTAAACAAGGAAGAGTGTTGGGGAAATTACTCCTCCTTGAGGTACCCCCTGATGGAGCAACACTTTTCTGCTCTGCAGACCGTCAAGAGTGACTCTAGTTCTCCTGTTATGCAAGTATGACTGGATCCATTTCATCATGTTGCCTTGGATTCCACTTCTCCTAAGTTTTGCAATGAGGCCATCTTTCCACACCTTGTCAAAGGCCTGCTTGAAGTCGACCCAGATCGTTAGGGACCTTTTTCTTCTCCTGGAAGGCATCTTCTATTGCTTGAGACAAGTAAGTAACTTGGTCTTCTATACTGTAGCATTCTCTAAATCCAGCTTGTTCCGGCACCAGGATCTGCTCAGACTCTAAATACCATTTCAATCTGTGGTTGACTATTCGCTCCATAGTCTTCCCAACACAGCTTGTGAGACTGATTGGCCGGTAACTTGCAGCCTCGGTCTTACATTTCCCTTTCTTTAGTATGGGTATTGTGATGGCTTCTCTCCATACTTGGGGTACCGTTCCTTTCAACCAGCTGTGGTTGAATATCTCAAGCAGTTTTGTCTTTGCTGCTGAGCTCAGATTTACTAGCATTTCGTTGCTGATTTTGTCTGGGCCGGGTGACTTTTGAAACTTAAGCTTGGAAATAGCCTTCTGTAGTTCTCCTAGTGTGATGGGTTCCCTCATTGGGGCAGGAGTATCTGTCTGTCCCATGGTTGCCAGTATTTCTTTTCTTATCTCTCTCTGATGGTCTATGTTAATGGGTAAGTTGCTTTCTGAACTGTATCTTCTAGCAAACAAGTCTGCAGCTTGTTTTCCTCTGAAAAGTTTGCCACCTTCATCCAATGTGATAGTCTGCCTTGGTGAGGAATGCTCTTCATTTAGAGACTTGACTAATCTCCAAAGTTTCCTGCCGTCTTTCTCAAGGTTCAGCGATGCCGTTTTAGTTCTCCAGCTTTTCCGCTTTTCTTCTAGCTTTGTTCTCTGAAACTCTGCTACAGCCTTTTTCCATTTGTTGTGAGTTTCAAGTGAAGGCTGAGACTCTGCGTCCTTTCTAGCCTTGTCCATAGCTTCCTGACGTTCTTGGAGTGTGCTGGACCAGTATGGTATGTAGTTACGCCGGCATCCTTTGGGAATGGAAAATCATGTTAAAAAAGTAGTCCACAATAGCCCTAACTCGTCCAAAATAGTCAGAAATTGCCAAAATTGTGATAAAAATAGTTGCCCAAAGGTACTTTACATTTTAAGAATATTTCAGTTTTCAAGTGTTCAGATAAAAGGTCACACTGTATCAGAAGGAATTACAGAGTTAGTCAAGCTAGCAAAAGAAGAAAGACAGGGTTGCATTCTACCATCAGTACACATCATCATAGCCCTTCAGTTCCCTAAAGACCATATGCCTTCAACAAATTCACGCCTAGCTTTCCTGTCCTGTGCCAACCACTCCAGGTCTATACATGTCTCCAATT
Organism: Oreohelix idahoensis; assembly: GCA_024509875.1. Lineage (NCBI taxonomy): Eukaryota > Metazoa > Mollusca > Gastropoda > Stylommatophora > Oreohelicidae > Oreohelix > Oreohelix idahoensis. The sequence goes on from JAMPIV010002845.1 coordinate 113,273, forward strand.
TCCCTTTCACGCCCATCTCCAGTTCCCTTCTACAAGTGTTTTTCAGTCTTTCCCTTATGAAGGCCTTGTGGCCGCAACATTGGCTATTTTCTTTGTCTTTTGTCCTCGTGAGACGAATCACCTTTTTTCTATTTATTTTTTCATACCCATCCATAGTACTAATTTCAGGAGATGTCCCTCAATGGCAAACATTCTCGGGGATTCAAGAACATGGATTGCTTGTAATGCTGTCAACAGGTTTCCTCAATGTGTGTCCTATCCAACCCCAGCTTCATCTTCTCATCTCTTGTTGCACTGACACTTGTCTGATTCTTGTTGTAAGGTCTACGTTGGTGATCATGGCAAACCATTTAAATCCTTCTATTCTACGCAAGCACCCATTAATGGAAGTCCATAACTTCTTGGTTATTATTTTTGTTGTATCCATGTTTCACAACCATACAATAGGACTATGTAGATACAAATCACAAAGAAAGCATACACTGTCTTTGAGACAATTAAAATAGTCTTCTCAGTTGACCAGTTTCTTCAGGATTCTCTACAGACGTAATTATCTAAAATTTTCCTCAAAATCCTAAAAAAATATCATGGCCTGACATTAGTCAAGACATAAAAGCTCACAGTAAGTAATATTAAACATTCTTGACAAAAGTTAATGAAAAACTGCACTGCAAAATATGAAAGCTCTAATCAACAGATCACAACATATCCAAGAAAAATCCTATAGACTGAATAAGTATAGCCAGTAGGTTGGTCTGAACATCAATCTAAAGAAGACAGAGGTCATGACACTCAATGTGGGCAATCCTGAGGCAATAACAATAAGGAACCAGAATTTAGAACAGACAGACACATTTACTTACCTCGGAAGCACAGTAACACCTGACGGCGGAACAAGCAAGGACATTAACAACAGAATTAACAAAGCGAAAACAGCCTTTGCTGGTCTCAGCAACATCTGGAGGTCTTCCCAATACAGCACAAACAACAAATTAAGACTGTATGAGAGCTGTGTACTTTCTGTGCTTCTCTATGGTGCGAAGTGCTGGAGAGTAACAGAGAAGGAAATGTCGAAGCTGTCCTCCTTCCACACAATCTGCCTAAGGAAAATTCTCCTAATCTTTTGGCCGAATACCATCAGCAACCAAGAACTACTCATTCGGAGCAACCAGGAGGACATGCACACCATCATAGCTGGCAGACGCTGGAGTTGGGTTGGCCACATCCTCAGAAAGGACCCTGATACCATTACAAGAACAGCTATACTATGGACCCCGAAGGAAAGCGAAAGAGAGGCAGACCAAAAACAACCTGGCGGAGAACTGGGGAAGCCAAGATGCAAAGAATGAACCAGAGTTGGGGCACCGTACGAAGGATGGCTGCCGACCGAACAAAGTGGAATCAATTTGTTGCTGCCCTACAAAATGTCACCAGGCGTGATGGCCACTGACTGCTTTGACGGTCGGCGTATATGGATCAAAGAAGAAGAATCAACAGATGAACTAAATATATAAGATGATACACACAATGAAACAAAAAAAATCAGGATATTCAATTCAAATGTCAAGTCAGTCCTATTGTATGGCTCTGTAACATGGAGAACAACAAAAACAGGAACCAAGAAGCTGCAGACTTTCATAAACGGGTGCTTGCATAGAACAGAAGGATTGAAATGGTATGACAAGCTCACCAATGTGGAACTAATGACAGGAACCAGACAAGTGAAGAAGATGCTGTCGATGGATTGGACACACATTGAGAAAATATATGAGGAACAGAGAAAGCACATGTGGCCATAACGAGTACCATTCCTGGAAAAGCTCTATCTCTAGATAGAAATAGCCTCAAGCTGACCACTGCTCTCTTTGAACATATTCAAGTTGACGTCTGAGAGTGTACGAAGAAGAAGACACCTGACCACATATGCCAGTTAGCACAGCACATGACAAAATATTTAGGACTGGAAGTTGCTGAGACACCTGACCATCTATGCCAGTTGGCACAGAACATGATAATGTTTAGGACTGAAAGTTGCTAAAACATCTGACCACTTCCGTCAGTTGGCACAGCACTAGACAATGGTAATGTTGAAGAATCATGACATTGACTACCTTGTAAGCTATCCCTGCATTGTTGACCAATACATCCAAGCCCTGGTAGTTTTTCTGAAGGAAGTCGCGCAACCTTACTATGCTGTCATGGCTGTTCAGATCCAATTGGTGAAACTTAGGATGTAGCCCTTCTTTCTCCAGCTCCTCCACGGCTGCATTACCACGGCCTTCATCTCGGGCTACATGAATTTATCAATAAAAAATACTTTATAGGACATTAACAATTATGACATAAATAACAGTTTCTTGGCAATTGATATGTTAAATTATGTTCTTAACTTGAAATAGACATCTCATTATCAGTTGAAGCGCAACTGAGAATATAATCTGCAGAAAAACAACAACACTGTTGAAAAAGGCTGACTATCATGCATGCTCTTGTATCAACATCCAGTTTAGGCAAGTCTCCGTTACATGAATATATAAATAAGCGGATGAGGCTAATTCCACTGAAATGTTTTGGATATAAACACTACATCAATAATTATATAAAACCTTGCGTGGCTCTCAGGAGAAAAAGAAATAAAAATTGAGCACTTCTTCCTCAGGCCTATTGTTACAGACGACTAATGTACAGTTGTGCTTGTGACTGGCATCCTAATCATCTTAAACAAATTACACCAGAAACAACCACTGCAAAAGCATAAGAGGTGCTCGTGTGCAAGTTTATTTCTTTACTCTCAACAAACCAAAATTGTGAACCTGCACTTCCACCATTACAATTTATTTTTGTTTACCTGTTACTTTAAAAAAAAAAAATTTCAGTAGATCTATGTTCTTCTTCTTCTTCCTCGTTCGTCCTGAGAAGGATGTTGGTTGCGTTGTGTCCGTTTACAGTGAAGCTGCAATATTTGCGCCTTTCGGCCAACACATCCGACTTCAACACGGCATTTTTTGGGACCGGGTTTGCCTTCCCACTGCGATCCCTACTCTCTCAGCCAGACTGCAGTGGTGCTGCCTGTTTCCAGGACCACCACTTAAAGGTGGAGTAGGGTCTTGGTCAGCTCTGGTTCGCTGACCCTGACGCAAGCAGTCAAGCTACAAGTTGCTGACTGCATTCATCTCTCTTGCTGCGTCTTCGGTCCCAGATCTATGTCCAATTATGGGTAGTCCCTAGGCAGATGATGTACAGGTGTGTGAAATGTTAGAGACTTCACCAATGCTTAGTCTCAGCTTTATGAGGTGGGCTTACCTTCCTTGCTGTCTGCGACTTCTCCAACTAAAAAGGTACCACTAACAGTCAGGTAGACTGGAGTGTGACACAACCTAATTTCGAACCCAGTAACTTTGCCTTGAGAAGCGAGTGACAGAACTTTTAAAAAAACATTTTGTTTCCTGTAATTTTCTATGTCCTTGTACACTTTCTTCTTAATATTGTGCAAATTTACATTTGGAGAAAGTAAAAAATAACAGGAATGGGTGCGGATATATTTGCGACAAAACAAAATACAGGCTCAGAACACAAGAAAATGATGAAGCACTGACTTGACCAGTGGGTGCTGAGCTCAGGCTGAAGCTATGGGGCTGCCACGCTGACCTGGAAAAGACTGTGGACTTTGTCCTGGCGACAGGCCTGCAGATTTAGCATGACTACAAACTGAACGCAGCAGAAGAAGATGAAGCACAAGAACCAGACAAGTGATGAACAGAACACACATTGAGGAAACCTGCTGACAGCATTACAAGGTAGCCCTTAAATGTAAGGGATGAAGAAAACACGGAAAGACCTTGAGCTGATGGCACAGGACAGGATGGCTTGGCATAAGTTGGGCCTATGCTCCTTGGTGAGCTGAAGGGTGATGATGATATGATGCTGATGACTAAAAGGTCTAATTATTCAGCATAGTTTAAAGTCTGGAAGGAAGAGCTGGAGAAGAGAGAGATGGTCATCAGCGGCTCCAAAACAATAACCATGGTGATATCATGTGAGGAAAAAAGGCATCAGATTATGCTAGGTGAACAGGCCCTGGAGCAGGTAAACGATTTTAAGTACCTTAGAGTTTCTATACCCCCTTTGGGTGTCAGAGTAGTTAAGAGGTATGGCGATCGCCTCTAATTCTAAAGGTACTGTGTTCACACCCAGTACAGTGAATATAATTGATGGAAATTTTTTCAGAACCAATGGTTCCTAATGATGTCATACTCCCCCCTGATCTCCTGAGTAGTGAGATCAGATGCCTAGCCTTCTCGGATAAGGGTGAAAAGAAATAAGAGGACCTGAGTGCAAGTTGTGCATGTTAAAAATCCATTGGCAGTTGCCCTGGCAAAGTTTACAAATTAGGAAACCTACCCATCACAGAAATATTTATAGAATATGTGATTCCTGTATACACACATTGGGATCCTCTCCGATGCTATGCTCTCCTTAGCACACTTCTATCCCAAGGTAGAAGAGAAACGACTAAGTAAGTAAGTAGCATAGTTTAGTTAGTTGTTTATGGCTTACATGTGAAGATTACATCACCATCAAATTGTATACACAAGGTAGTTTTTTTTATGACTTACATGTGAGGAAGACATCACCATCAAATTTCTTACACAGGGCTCTCACAATGCCAAAGCCCACGCCTTTGTTTGCACCAGTTACCTGTGTGAGTATATAATCATTGCCTGTTTGAATATAGAGCGAATAGTCATCTTTAAAACAGTAATCCTTTAAGTTTATAGAAACAGCTCATAGATTCACTTCATAGACATAAGTTAATGACACAGCTATAGATTCAGTGCACAGACAAAGTCAATGACACAACTTGTAGATTCACTTTATAGACATAAGTTAGTGACACATCTATTGATTCAGTACACAGACAAAGTCATTGACACAGCTTATAGATTCAGCTCACAGACATAGTCAAATTACACAGCTCAAAGATTTGGCTCATAAACACAGTCAATAACACAGTTCATAGATTCAGGTCACAAACACAGTCAATTACACAGCTCATAGATTCAGGTCACAACCACAGTCAATTACACAGCTCATAGATTCAGGTCACAACCACAGTCAATTACACAGCTCATAGATTCAGGTCACAAACACAGTCAATGACACAGCTGATAGATTCAGGTCACAAACACAGTCAATTACACATCTCACAGATTCAGGTCACAAACACAGTCAATGACACATCTCATAGATACAGCTCAAAGACTCAGCACATAGACACAGTGAATGACACAGCTCACAAACAATCAATTACACAGCTCATAGATTCAGGTCACAAACACAGTCAATGACACAGCTCATAGATACAGCTCAAAGACTCAGCGCATTATCCAACTTATAAATAAATTAAGATAGTAGTGCCAATAGGATATTATGGAGCTCTCTCTGGCAAACCTCTACGCCCCAGGGTAGAAGAGGAATGAAAAAGTAAGTAAGTAAGTAAGTAAGTAAGTAAGACTTATCCACAGTGTTCGTTGAAGTTTTTGTGGTAAAAGTTTTTTACTGGATGGGGTATCCTTAGTCACTTTTTACGACATGCCTGGTAGGATACAGTGTTACTATTCTTTATTTCCCTTTCAGACCTTGGTAACACATGGGTGACACCGCTCATAGACACAGCTAAATGATTCAGCATGTAGACATTGTCAATGACACAGCTCTTAGATTCAGCTCACAAACACAGTCAATTATATAGTTCCTAGATACGGCTCAAAGATCCAGCACATTGACATATGTCAATGACACAACTCATAGATTCATCTTACAAACACAGTCAATTACACAGCTAATAGATACAGTTCAAATATTCAGCACACAGATATAGTCAAAAACACAGTTTACTGATTCAGTTCATACATGCAGTCAGTGACAGAGCTCACAGACTCAGCTCATAGAGATTCAGCACACAGTCAATGATACACTTCACTGACACAGTGGAATAGATTAAGCTCACAAATGCTGTCATAGACACAGTTCATGGATGCAATCAATTACACAGCTCTCTACTCACAGATACAGCTAACAGAGACTGTCAATAGACACAGCTCACAGATTCAGCGCTCAGACACAATGACACAGCTCACAGATTCAGCTCAGAGATAATGTCATAGACACAGCTCACAGACACAATGACACAGCTCATTGACACAATGACACAGCTCACTGACACAATGACACAGCTCACAGACACAGTTAACAGATTCAGCTCACAGAAACAGTTTAAAGATTCAGCTCACAGACACTGCCATAGACACAGCTCACTGACACAATGACACAGCTGGCTGACACAATGACACAGCTCACAGATTCAGCTCATAGAAACAGCTCACAGATTCAGCTCATTGAAACAGCTCATAGACACTGTCATAGACACAGCTCACAGATTCAGCTTATAGAAACAAAGATTCAGAGAAACAGCTTAAAGACTCAGCTCACAGACACTGCCATAGACAGAGCTCACTGCCACAGCTCACAGACATCGCCATAGATACAGCTCAAAGAAACAGCTCAATGGTTCAGCTCACAGACACTCATAAAAATAACTTAAAGATTCAGCTCATAGACGCCATCACAGATTCAGTTCACAGACACCACTAGCGAAATTTAGATATCTTATTCTTTGAGTCGCGAACCGAGTAATTTCTGCTTGTCCTTTGGGGAGAGCGAATCACCTGAAAGTTCTGAATGGTTAATTAAGTTTTCACAGCTTTGTCAAAAATAATAGTGTCCGGCAAACACTTTCTAGTTTTAAAAGGCCATATTTTCAAGCAGAAAAAACAAATGCCAAATTTGGCACTCCAAAAAATAGTACAAGTCGAACAAAAAAAAAAAAATTCCAACTAGCGTAAAGAACACGATCGGTAAAAAATCCGCACACGTAACAGAACAGATCAGCCGAATTTCTACAATTTCCGCCATATTTCACTCAGAATTATTTCAAAATCGTAAACTATAGATAGTCTTTTAGCTAGAAACACGGCGGCCAAAAATATATTTATTCCTGTCTATCAATGCCTTAGTCAACCAATAATTTAACATTAATCTGACAACTTATCTGTAGGCCTACTCAGTAAGATTCCGGGAAAGGGGAAAGGGGGGAGGAGGAAGGTCGTGTTCGAATCATCCTTAAAAAAAAAAAAAAAAAACAGAATTCAGAAAAGCAGTACAAAGGGGTAAGGGTTAGGAATCCTAAACCTAACCTTATCGACGTGGGCGACGATGGATGACATCGAAGAACACTTCCACTATTGGCCTACTTCATTTCAATCCAAATCCTCTACCAAGTTAGTAGCCTAAATAAAAGTAGCCCTAATTAACAATCACTCGTAGGACATAGGCCTACAGAAAGACATCACACAATAGAAAGAAGACATATAGGGCCTAAATAAATAAATATTATACCCATAAAGGTAGGCTATGTTTCAGGCGCACGTGAGAAATAGGCCTAAAGAAGCAGAAAACTAGACAACAGAAAAACATAGGCCCTATAGGCTAAGTGACCGTTTAAGCCTTGGATTACTTTTCTGTTGTCTTCCTTTATGTCCTACGAGTGCCTGTTAATTACTTTTATTTATTCACTTAGGCCCTATTTATTCATTAGTCACAAGACTCGGGACTCCTTTATTATCTATCAAATTGGGGAAATACATCAGTTTGGGGATATTTACGTAATTATTCACGGTCAAGGCGTGCACAATTCTGCATTCTACATAACTTACGACTGCTACTTTCTTGGCCATAATATTGAAATTTTTTCCTTGCTGCTGAGTTTTAATTTTGAAATATACGATCCAACAAACACTGTACAGAATTGCAGGATTCTGCCGACTAATATGGCGACGACAGCAGATTTGACGCACATACATGCGGAATATTTACGAATGTCCAATCGTGTACCTACCGCGCATGTATGTAAATAGTAACCAGTGTTGCCACCCTTAATTTAAAAAAAAAAAAAAAAAATCTTGCTGATATCTAAAAAAACACCTAGATCCACCAAGATTTCGAATTTTGGGCTACTTTTGGGCACCTTGGGCTACTTTATGCGGTTTTTTGGGCTACTTTGGGCGAAAAACCGAAAGTTGATCTAGGTGGAGTTCTTCAAATAATGAAGGAAAGTGATACCTAGACGTAACACCAGACGGCGGGGCAGGCAAAGACATCAACATCAGAATGAATAAGGCAAGAACAGCCTTGTTTAGCCTAAACAACATCTGGAAGTCTTCTCAATACAGCACATGCACAAAATTAAGATTATATCAGAGCTGTGTGCTTTCTGTGCTTCTCTATGGTGCAGAATGCTGGAGAGTTACAGAAAAGGAAATGTCGAAATTTTCCTCTTTTCACACAACATGCCTAAGAAAAATTCACCGAATCTTTTGGCTGAATACCATCACCAACCAAGATCTGCTTACATGTCGAAGGCAGTTACCATCAGCGTTAGCACTCATAGATGGGTTCACCTAGATTTAGGTTTTATTGGTCTCGTCTAGGTATCTTCTTCTTCTTTGATCCTTAGCCGCCGACTGTCAAAGCAATCAGTGGTCATCACGCCTGGTGGCGTCTTGTAGGGCAGCAACAAACTGTTTCCACTTTGCTCGGTCGGCGGCCATCCTTCGTACAGTGCCCCAGCTCTGGTTCGTTCTTTGCATTTCGGCCTCCACCGTTCTCCGCCAAGTTGTTTTCGGTCGGCCTCTCTTTCGCTTTCCTTCGGGGGTCCATAGCATAGCTGTTCTTGTGATGTAATCGTGGTCTCTTCTGAGTACGTGGCCAACCTAACTCCAGCGCCTGCCAGCTATGATGGAGTGCATGTCCTCTTGGTTATTCCGAGTAAGTAGTTCTTGGTTAGTGATAGTATTCGGCCAAAAGATTCGGAGAATTTTCCTTAGGCAGATTATGCGGAAGGAGGACATTTTCGACATTTCCTTCTCTGTTACTCTCCAGCATTCCACACCACACAGAAGCACATAAAGTACACAGCTCTCATATAATCTTAATTTAGTGTTTGTGCTGTTCTGGGAAGACTTCCAAATGTTGTTGAGACTAGCAAAGGCTGTTCTCGCTGTATTCATTTTGTTCTTGATGTCTTTGCTTGTTACTATGGTCTGGTGTTATTATGCATCTGTCACAAAATGTTTTGTGCATGTACTTTTGCGCCCTTTTCTCTCTCTCCTTCATCGCCCTATTATTTGACATATTTTATGCCCTTACATTTTTGCCAGCCGCTCCCAGACTTGTTTACGTTTCACCATGTGAATCATAGCATGACAAGCTAATTAGACAGGTCAGCGGATAATACGTTATCACCTAAGTCGTCTAGCCACCTTTGATAGAGACGATATGTGTTGATCCAAGGTGGTACCGACCAATCCTCAGAACAATACGACCTTGAAGAATAAGGAAAGAAAACCAGCCTTATTGTTTGTCTAAGCTGCCGGCGATCCGTATCTGTCCGTCTGGCTGATGCACGAAAACACAGGTGATAATACGTAATCGTTTCCGCTGGCCCATCTTTGCATAAATATTACCGGTAATCTGTCAGGGGAGACAATATAATGGGAAAGCATCTAGACATGAAATAAGTTCACAGATTTGTTTGTGAATTTGCATAAAGAAGTATTACTGCCTTATTAGAAAGAGGTCACGCGTTGGAATTTTAAAATTTGATATTTTAAAACACGCTTGAGATATTATGATTTAACCCATATAGTTCTAAAGACCTTACCATTGGCTTGATTTGAGAGCCGGAATAGACTTTACCTTTCATTGGTACGTTGGTCTAAAAGTACAATCTGGACTTGACTTGAGAAATGGCAATATAATCTAGCGAAATCGAAGTCACAAATCAGAATACATCGCAACGTCAAATTAGCAACTCCCAGGAGCCAGAGAGATATCGGACTAAGAATTCCAAAATTATAAGTGACAGATCGAAGTATTTGGGCAACTTTGAAACTTAAAAGTAAACCCGCATTATTAAATACAAAGACTGGAGACCTAAGGAATCAGATCACCCGTCATAAGAGCAATACTAAAATTTCCCAGACCAAGTGATTCGAAAGCATCTAACCTGAGTTGCTGTATCCATTCTAACTGTACCAGGAGATTGTAGATCCCATATGGGGTAAATTGTGAACCTATGTTTTACAAATATGAATTTGACATATTTTCTTGCTAAGTGGTTATATATGAGGCTGGCAACATCAACATATGAAAATAGTATATTCATAAACCACTACAGCAAGCGCTGGTGACTGCTTCTTGCTAGTCGTACAGAAAACCGACAGCAGAGGTGACCCCAGACTCCGAATGGAGCAGTGATGAGTGATGATTACATCCCATGTGCATCAAGTGTATAGTATCATTTTGTGATATGTACGTACCTTGTTAATTGTAATTCAGGCAAGCCATTGCCCTCGCGATGTCCAAGCACATATTTTTCCAGTTTAATACCCAGAAGAATATTGGTGATTTCTAATCATCTTCCCTGAGTTAAACTGTGCATACTCAAAAGAATTTAATTATTCAGAGAGGCTAACATTGGTGGGTGGACAGCGAAACAATGCGCCTGTTAATCTTATATTAGGTATTATCATATTTTTAGTTCTGCCTTTAATTACTTACAAAACTAAAAACATGAGAACAACTAAAAATAGAATGTTAAAAATACACAAATATGTCCCACTTTGGTTTTAGCGTACCATATACAAGATTTAATGTGCGTACTTCGGCCTGAGCGACTTGTGTCACATCTGAAAAAAAAGTCGAACTTCTGGGCTCCGTTTTTCTGGTTGGGAAATGCGACACTACCAATACATTTCACGCCTTTTTCGAGTTTTTTTTTTTAGCAAACGCGCCTAGAACCTAGCTCTCGTTTCCTTCGAGTTATCGAGTGCAAACTGATTATATAGAAGAAAAAAAAAAACTAAACTATTTATTGTATCAATAATGTCTATATTTTTCGTTCATAAGCTTCAAGACTCAGCCGGTACTCTATGTGGTAATCTTCTTTGCAGTCACCCCACTTATTCTTTACCGCTGCATTTCTGCGAATTGATACATGACCTCCTATTTTTTGCCCTTATCCGAGAAGACTAGGCATCCGATCTCACTACCCATGAGATTCGGGGGGAGTATGACATCATTAGGAACCACCGGTTCCGAAAAATGTGGAGCATCAAAATATCAACACCTTCAAAAATAATAGTCTTTGTATTCCTGTTCAGGAACACGCTAGTTGACTTGATATATAATTTCCATCAGCTATATTCCCTGTACTGGGAGCCAACCCGATACCTTTAGAATTAGAGGCGGACGACATACCTCTTAACCACTACAGGAATTAAATTAAGCGTACACCTGGGCGCTACTATTCTTTACTGATAACACTGTAAGCGGCTAGTCTTTATCACTATTAATAGACTGAAGGTAATTGATCACTCTTAATAGACTGAAGGTAATTGATCAACCTTAACCTCGAAAGGCTTTGTCCTCCATACGCCGTAGTCACCGGCAGCTTCAGCAATATGTGACGTGACGCCCAAATGTTATGGAAAGTAGTGCCCATATTTCCTTCGATATATTGTAATGAGGCTGTATGAGAGTTGTCACGTATTGATTCCCCTGCTTTGTAGTAGTTGTCTAACAGTGGCCAAAACTCAAGAGTATCTAAATGGGTCGTCAAAGGTGTCTACCTGCGCAAAAGATTACTCTTGGCAGAGATGTAGATAGAAGGTTAATGACGCTTCTGCCTTACAGGAGGCGTCACAAGATAATTCAGAAGTCAAGAACAATGCTGCTTAGCGCTGAACATTTGTTAAATTATATCTGTCCGTCGCCTTTTGTGAAGGATTTAAGCAATGGTTTTTAGCCCGTCGAAGCCCCCGGTTGGTGTAATCCAACGAAATTCCTCTTATAAGTAATGGCTCTATAGATGTAAATATATCTATGTATATATAGATGTATGTTTTAAAGAATCTTGTTCAAACGTTCGCTTTCATACATATAAAAACGGAATCGACTATGATTGTTTAGTTTTAAAACAAATGTAACAAATTTAATAATGAATTAGTCTTTAACAGTTAAAATAAGGAGGGAATGATGAATTTTGCTGTAAATACAAGTTTTCGTCACGGAGATGTAGGTGAGAATTTATCAAAGTGTGTTGCTTTCGCCTTTTTTTACAAGAAAACTTAACTCTAGGTGAGTCCTGCCGCCGTGGTTTTCGTCACTTCTTGGTGATGAGTGTACTTCTCTCACTCGAGTGGCGTAGTAACTTCAGTACTTTGAACCGTCTGATAGCTTGTAACCACAAGTAGTCTTGTACCACGAACTTTTTAAGACAAAATATAAAACAAATGCCTCTGCTAAGTACATTTGTGAGCTGCCAATTAACAGGCGCATTCTCTCTGTTCATCCACCATATATATATATATATATATATATATATATATATATATGTATATATATATATATATATATATATATATATATATATATATATATATATATATATATATCTATATATATATATATATATATATATATATATCCAGTTCAAATTACTCCACAGCTTATTACCCGAACCAAAACACAGCTACTCACTGCGTCAGTGCACGATTGCAAATTCATTCAGTTAAAGCTTCGTAGCACGAAACACACTTTTTACCAGAAGATCATTTTGTGAAGAGCTCCAGTCTAATCAGGGTCATATAAGATCAGACAGCCGTCAGTTTCCTGAGACAACTATCAAACGTTTCTCGACGTTAGAGAGATTTCCAAGCGTTGAGGGACATTACATCGTAAACGTTCTCACTACTACACGTGCAAGAGTTTCAGCAATAATTACTCATCTTGGAGATAATCCACATGGTGAGACAGACATCTACATTGGACAGTCGGTGCATACATGTGTATAATCATGCAGTTGAAGAAATCTGAAAGACTTATGGACAGTGTAGATTTGACATGAGTGTGGTAACCCTTAACATATTCCATCATCATTTCACTAATTACCTAGTTTCACTATTATACTTAATTAACTACATTTTTAAATTTCTTCTGTGTGTGAATTGTCTTTCACCATCATCCTTTTTACTTTCTAGTAAGCCTATAATTGAATATATTTAAATAAACTGGCACCAGCTAAATAAGAGCCCTAGCTACGATAGTTATGTACTGCAAGCTCTGGACACTAAAAATAAACACGTGGAGCATCAAGGAAAGTAACAAGGTGTACCAACTAAAACTCGACTGACAACTATTTTGAGGAGAAAATCCAGCTTAGGAGTGGAGCTTGACAGACAGCTACTCCTCAAAACCGTCGTACGCAAAATGAAGGCAAGGCCATTAGGCGCCTGAATATTGTGAAACATTTTGCAAGCACCAGCTGGGGAGCAGGTCCAAAACAGGTTTTTTTTTGTGGGGGCATGAGAACCACACGTGTGATATCGGAGGAAAAACGATATGATAATACGAACTGGAACATACGGACTATGATGTAAATGTTCTGGAAACAATACGCTATGGAAGAATAAGAAAAGACCATAACACCAGACAGTTGGTTGAAAGCTAGAAATAAATTAAAACAAAATCACAACTGCTAGTAGCAACAACTATAGCAGAGCAACACCACCTCTACAGACATGAGAAATAATTGAAATTTTATACTCAGTTCTTCAACCTGGAATTAAACCTACTCACAGTAAAACCCACACTCGCGGATAGCACAACAACACCAACCAACAGCACTTAAGACAGCTACTTTAGAGATTACAGAAACTACTCTAACACCGCAAAATATGCATATACAGATGGCTCTGCGTTCAAGGCCACCATAAACGCTTGGCTTTAAGCTTACGTGAAGTACCCAAATGGCAAAACACTAGAAATATGTGAACCATGTGGAGAATTCAGTACTAATCACTAAGCAGAAATCACCGTAAAACACACCATTTTCCAGCAACACACGTCTGGGGTATTATTTCTATTTCAAAATCCCTCTGTGACTTGTGAGTGGTCCTGTAGAATTCCGGGTTCCGTATTAATATTGGCGAGTTTTATACTGATGTGCAGAGATGCTCTTAATACGTTTTTGTGTGTCCGAGTCCGGACCTATCAATTCTGAAGCCAACTCTATTCTTTTTCTAGGCAAGGTCCGAGCTGTCTACTTTCACGATTTCTGGAATGCAGTGCCGTATGTCAAACTTCTTCTACGTTGTATCGTAGGTTTCCGGCCCACTCTTCCACCTGGTGTTTTCGACAAACTCCCAATCATAGCGATTGCTAGCTTCATTCCACGAACTTTAGACCAAATAAACGAAACAACACCTAACTATGATGATAGGAAACTCTTTACAGAGCGATACAACAGGAAGCAATCTGATCATCAGAAGTAGTCCCCCCGTCCGACAAGTGTTTCGGCCCTATATACTCCTTTACACTCTAAGGGGGGCGGGCCCACTTGGGTCATGACTCCCAAGCGTCTCAGCTTCCTGTTGTCTTGCATCGAAAATGAACCCATTTCACTTATGGTAGCAACTTTAAATTCCACAACTCCGCCAGCCGTGGAGGCAATTGTGAAAGTAACAAGGAGAAGACAAATTATTCCGTTCGTTCCGTCGCACACACTGAGACACCAGCGCGAAGTCAACGAGTCGCCACTGCGCGTTCCCCACTGGACTTTTGATACTGACACCCCTTATAGTATACACCGCTTATCGCCCCTGAGTCGCAGCCCGTTCACTAGTCCACCACAAACCTCAGCGTATTGTGGACTTAGAAAAATTCCTGGTGTTTTCTGTACCGCAGCGTTTATTGTTACGATCTCCATTCCCCATTGCGGTTGTTCCACAGCCAGCCTGATGCCTTTTCGGCAGTTTCACTAAGCCTCTTCAGGGCCCTTGTTCTCGACTGTCCCCTCAGCCCCAACAGTTTCAATAGATCATACACTGATGCAGCCACAAGCCCTCTTGCGCCCACTTCAACAGCCATGACCCTTGCAGTGAACCCATCGTGTCTCAGATCCGCGGCCAGATCACTATACTTGGCCGCTTTGAACGAATGTTGCTCATCTAATCTGGATTCAAATGGCACTGTCAGTTCAATCAGTATGACCTGAAGCGTTGCTGCAGAATGAAGCACTATATCCGGCCGTCTCCGCGATTTTCTGATACTCTCTGGATATGCCCCTCGTCCAGGTAGGTCTACCGCCATCTCCCAATCATTTGCACAATCAAGAAGAGATGGTAAACTGCTACCAGGTTTATTCGGTTTGGGGTGTGCTGACTTTCCTGCCCTCAGAAAGTATGTGTTTGCGGTGTCTGGCCGGACTTTGCTATTCGCCTTCATTCTTGCCAGATCTATTGTCGCAGCAAGCTCATTTAGCACTTTGTTATGGCGCCAAGTGTATCGCCCTTGCCTGCGGAGCAAAAAGGTACGAAAGATAGGAAATTACAGAATAATTTATATAATCAAACTCAGTCAGGATTTAGGAAGAACAGATGCACTATAGATCAGATAATTAAATTGGAACATGAAGTAAAATCGGGATTTCAAAAGAAAGAAAGAACTGTGGTAGTATTTTTAGATATAGCTAGGGCTTATGATGAATGCTGGAGAGAGGGTGCTCTCTTTAAAATAAAGAAGATAGGAGTAACCGGTAAAATGTATAATTATTTAGAGAATTTTCAGCAAGATAGATATTTCACTGTTCAGGTAAACAATGATAGATCAGAACTGTATGAACAACAAAATGGAATACCCCAAGGATCAGTAATGTCTCCTTCAATTTTTACAATAATGGTAAATGATTTAGGTGAGGAATTTATTGATATAACAAATAAATTGTCACAGTTTGCAGATGATGTTGCTATATGGGGGACTGGGAGACATCTGCCAAAATTATATAAGGATCTACAGAAGCAAATAAATAAAGTATGTAAATGGATGACAAAATGCGGTTTTCAGCTGAATTCAAATAAAACATTGGGAATGATCTTCAGTAAAGGTAGGGTTGTAAAAAATAAAATTATAGATATAAATATCCAAGGGCAAAACATTAAAACAGTTCAAACCCCTCGATATCTAGGAATGATATTGGACCAACAGCTGAACTGGAATAAACACATAGATAAACTAGTGGAGTCTTGCAGAGAATTGACTAACTTATTAAGATATTTGAAAGGTAATGGATGGGGTGCAAGCACTAAGACAATGCTCACTTTTTATAAATCTTTTATTAGAGGAAAAATAGATTATGGAAGTATAATATATGACTCTGCTGCACACAGTAACAAGATTAAATTAGACAGAATTCAGCATCAGGCTTTATGTACAATAGCAGGTGCAATCAGATCAACATCAATGGGAGCTATAGAGGTGGCTTTAGGAATCATACCCTTGGAATTACGGAGAAAGGAGTTAAGACTAAATTACATGAACAGAGTTATGTTGGATAAGTCTCACCCAGCACATACAGCTTTTACCAGATGCCAACTAACAACTCAGGCCAAGCCAATGAATACCACTAGATACCCTACAGGATGGAAGTGTATGGAGGAAATTGTCCATCTGGGTACATTAATTACATAAATTAATAACAGTTGTGAATACAAGCCAGTGATTCCGCCCTGGGAGATCAAGAAACCAGACACGGACTACCACCTAGCAGAAATACTTAAGAAAACAAATAATATAGAAAATATTAAAAACACAGCCAATAAATATATACAACAAATATCAAAAGACAGCATTACTGTGTACACAGATGGATCCAAGGGAGAGGATGGCAAATTGGGGATAGGAATATATATTCCAATATGGAAAATGGCAAAAGAATATAGCATCACGGAAAATACATCCATTTTCACTGCAGAGATGGTGGCAATACCAAAAGCACTAGAAATATTCTCTAATAACCCTCCCAAAAAATTAACAGTTTTAACTGACTCTCTTTCAACAATTAAAGCACTTAGAAACTTACGAGAATGTAGTAGACCTGATATAGCAGAGGAGATTTTTCTGGCTACTACATACTTGTATTCTAGAGGATGTTCAGTATTAATTGCTTGGATACCTTCACATGTTGGCATAGAAGGAAATGAAAAGGCAGATAAAGAAGCCAAGAAAGGTAGATCTGATAAAAATCTAATAAATGTAGGGATGAGTAAATCATAAATTAAGAGCTTAATTAAAGATTTAATAACAGATGAATGGAAAGCAGAGTGGGATAAAAATCTGAAAGGAAGACATGCATATAAGATGTTCAGGGCTCCAACGAGAAAATGTCAGATATCTAGGGAATTGAAAATTCCCAGTAATAAGAAACTTCTCAGACTACAGCTGGGAAAAGGCTATTTCAGAATAGAAGAACCTTACTGTGCAGGATGTCTTCAAGACAATAATATAGAACATTTCTTATTAAAGTGTAAGAGGTATGACCAAATGAGAATACCAATATTGGATTATTTGCAGGCATCCAACTTACCTATAAATATAGAGGAGGTGTTGAGAATAGACAGACCTAGGGAACTGCATAATATAGTCAAACAATATTTAACACGAACACATGTTAATATATAGTGGCTGGGAATGTGAAGGTCTGATGCTGTTCTTACAATGCATGTGACTTTAAACAGATGAAAGTCAATTAAATATCTGGTAAAGTCCGTTATATAACCAGAACCACCAGGCCTTTACACCCCTCCACTTTAATATTATTCTTGTTCATAGTTTCTTCTTGATTTTGTTTGTTTGTTTGTTTATTTTTTATTTTATTATTTAACGTATAGGCCTAAGCACAATTGTGAGTATCCCTATTTTCAAATGTGATGTCACTTTCTCATGTCGGCAGTTGTTCATATTACAGTATTTGGAATTGAAAACAATATATATCCTAATTATAACCCATCAGAGGTTGAACGAGATTTCTGTTTATCTTCATTAATTTAAAAAAAAATAAATAAAAAAATTGTAAGTAATGAATATCTAAAGTGGTGCATCAATTGTATTCGAGTGTCCTGGCTGGTTAATTTTACATCAGAGTAGCCGCAAGATGTGTGTTTTTGGGCACACGTTGGACCATTCTCCCCGTCTGCCGATCCTCTAACGCTTGCCCTGAATTTAAAAAAAAAAAAAGAAAAAAAAAAAGGACACTCCGAGGCCTGTGAGTCTTAATTAAGCAATTAAATAAAGTTGATAAATGGTACACACTCGTTTGAAAAAAAGGGGGGGGGGGGGCTTTAGACACAAGAAAACGTAAGAGAAGTTATATACACTTCGAAGAATCGATCCAGGCTCATCTCAATGACATTATCGCCATTGTGCAACCGTGAATTTTATTAGAATCATCATCTCATCTCAACCCGTAACCCGTCATGGGTCGTAGGGGTGCCATGGTGGAAGCATCAGCAGACAGGGTCCCCCACTGCTCTCTATCCTCAGCAATGCGTACAAGTGTGGAAAAACCGTGTCCTGCCCATTCTTTGATGTTATCACCCCAGGATTTTCTTTGCCTTCCTCTTCTCCGTTTACCTTCGACTGTTCCCTGGAGGATCATTTTCGAAAGGGAGTCATGACGAGTTACATGCCCAAACCAGGCAAGCTTTCGACGTTTCACTACTGACAGAAGTGGTTCTTGGTGGCCTGCATAGGTGTTTATCTTCTCTCTAACATAGACATTTGTTTTGTGCTCTTTATAGCAAATGCGCAAAATTCTTCTATAACATTTATGCTCGAAAGCCTGAATCCTTCGCTCCGTATCTGCAGTGAGTGTCCAGCTCTCACACCCATATAAGAGAATAGATAATACAAGTGATTTGTATAATTTGATCTTCACAGGAAAACTGATGTTACTTTTCCAGATCACATTCAGTCTTGTCATGGCAGCTGAGGCCATCTCAAGTCTTGTCTTGATTTCTTTACTTGATTTATTAGAATAACATACGATTAACTAAGCACCCCAGAACACGTGCTTTAACTGGAGTAGTCACTTTCACAACACCACAACTCGCGACTCTGCAGTTTAGACTTGAACTAACCGTGTATTTTTAAAGTCATAATTTAACACTTCCAGTATGTGACGGTATTGCCTCCCCTGCTTTGCAGTAGTGGTCCAACAGTGGCCAAAACTCAAGATTATCTAATATGGGCTTCAAAAGTGTCTAACTTCGCACAACATTACTCTTGGCAGATTTGTAAATAGAAGGGTAATGGCCTTCTATCTCAATGGAGATCACAAGATATTCAGATACGTGAAAACAAAGCTGCATTGGCTGAGCACGTTAATTCTAGAATCTGCCGACAACTTTTGTGAAGAATTAAGCAATGATTAATCTTAGCTCGTTCAAGCCACCACCTCTGATTTACTCAGTGGAATTCTTATTATTCTGGCATAGCTCTGTTTAGAGTGTGTTTAGTAAATTGACTGAGACAAACATGTAGCACATTCAAATTGATTAAATCGAAGTTAAAATTTTATAATTACAATCTGTGGTTTACTATTCGCTCCATAGTCTTCCCAACACAGCTTGTGAGACTTATTGGCCGGTAACTTGCAGCCTTGGTCTTACATTTCCCTTTCTTTAGTATGGGTATTGTGATGGCTTCTCTCCATACTTGGGGTACCGTTATTTTCACCCAGCTGTGGTTGAATATCTCAAGCAGTTTTGTCTTTGCTGCTGAGCTCAGATTTATTAGCATTTCGTTGCTGATTTCGTCTGGGTCGGGTGACTTTTGGACCTTAAGCTTGGAAATAGCGTTCTGTAGTTCTCCTAGTGTGATGGGTTCCCTCATTGAGGCTGCAGTATCTGTCTGTCCCATTGTCACCCGTATTTTTTTCCTTATCTCTCTGTGTTGGTCTATGTTAATGTTTAAGTTGCTTTCTGAACTGTATCTTCTAGCAAACAGGTATGCAGCTTGTTTGCCTCTGAGAATTTTGCCACCTTCATCCAATGTGATAGTCTGCCTAGGTGAGGAACGCTCTTCATTTAGAGACTTGACTAATCTCCAAAGTTTCTTGCCGTCTTTCTCAAGGTTCAGCGCTGCCGTTTTATTTCTCCAGCTTTTCCGTTTTTCTTCTAGATTTGTTCTCTGAAACTCTGCTGCAGCCTTTTTCCATTTGTTGTGCGTTTCAAGTGAAGGCTGAGACTCTGCGTCCTTTCTAGCTTTGTCCATAGCTTCCTGGCGTTATTGGAGTGTGCTGGACCAGTATGGTATGTAGTTACACCGGAATCCTTTGGGAATGGTTTCTTTTGCAGCTTGAAGTATGCATCTGTTGAAGTCTTTTACCACTTCATTAATGTCTCTGTTCTACACATTGAGGTCAGACAGCAGCGTATTCACCCGATGCCTGAATAAACCCCAGTTGGCTTTTAGTAATTCCATCTTGTAATGGCTGGGCATGTATTGAGAGTTACACTCTGGACAGTAAGAAAGATAGGGCGATGGTCACTTCCTCCTAGTTGGTCTCCTGCTTCTCTACTTATGAGTCCAGCTATATCTGGGGTGGCGAAGGCAAGATCTGGAGTTGAAGTTGTGTGCCATCCTCTGGAGTAGAAGGTAGGAGTATCTGTATCAGTATTGACTAGGATTAAGGAGTGGTCATCTTGCCATGTTTCAACCTCTTCACTTCTGTGATCTAGATGGTTATAGCCCCAGCTCTGGGAGTGGCTGTTAAAGTCTCCAACTGCTATAAAGTTGGTGTCTGGTACCTGTATAGAGCTGAGACTCAGGGGTTTGTTGTTTGGACAGTAATAGTTCAGAAGATCTATTTCTATCTAGTCTACCTTTAGTTGCAACAGCTGATATTCTGCTCAATCCATGTAAGTTTTCCTTTCATGTGCATGAATGTTATTCCTTACAAGTGTAAGTACTCCTCCTTTTCGTCTATCTTGTCTGTCGGATCTGAAGCATTGGTATCCCCTTATTTTAAAGGTTTGATCTAATTTCAAGCGAGTCTCTTGGACACAGCAAACACTGACTTGCTTCTCATTCAAGATGTTTTCCAACTCCGTCTTTTTGTGGTATCCAGCTTGCTTGCTGTTCACTCCCTCTGCATTCCAGTGCATTATGACAAGTGACACTCTCGGTTTCTCTCTTTCTGTCGAGGCTCAGAGCCCGGCACTGCACCTGTTTAGAGTCTGAGCAGATCCTGGTGCCGGAGCAAGAATGCTACAGTATAGAAGACCAAGTTACCTACTTGTCTCAAGTAGTAGAAGATGCCTTCCAGGAAGAGGAAAAGGTCGTAACGATCCGGGTCGACTTCAAGCAGGCCTTTGACAAGGTGTGGAAAGATGGCCTTATTGCTAAACTTAGGAGAAATGGAATCCAAGGCAACATGATAAGATGGATCCAGTCATACTTGCACAACAGGAGAACTAGAGTCACTCTTGATGGTGTGCAGAGCAGAAAAGTGTTGCTCTATCAGGGGGTACCTCAAGGAGAAGTAATTTCTCCAACACTCTTCCTTGTTTCCATCAATGACCTGGTAAAATATCTCCTCGCTGGAGTGAAAGCTACCTTGTATGCAGACGACCTAGTACTCTAGTGCGCCGATGAATACGTCACCACAGCAAATTATAGAATGCAGCGGGCAGCAGACAGGCTAATGTCATGGGCAGAGAAATGGCTTATAACAATAAACACAGACAAAACCTCCACAACGCTGTTCTCCCTCTCCCCCAAGGACAAAGCTAACATACACCTAGGGACAACCATGATCAAGGAAGAAAGCTACCCCACATATCTTGGGGTGACATTTGACCAAAAGCTTACATGGAATAAGCATATTGAAAATGCAGAAGGAAAGGCCCGAAGACGACTAGGCATACTCAGAAAACTAGCAGGTACCAATTGGGGAGCAAATGAACGAACTCTAAAGAAGATTTATAATGGAGTAATAAGACCACACTTAAAGTTCAGCTCAACAGCATGGTCATCAGCTACTAACTCACATCTGCAGTCATTGGACAAGGTACAAAATCAAGCCCTCGGGCTCATTACAGGAGCCATTAAAACTACGCCAATATCAGATATGCAGAAAGCTGCTAGACTACAGACATTGTCCTATAGAAGAGACACCAAAAGCATGATCCAGATAGAAAAGTACAACCCGTAACCCGTCATGGGTCGTAGGGGTGCCATGGTGGAAGCATCAGCAGACAGGGTCCCCCACTGCTCTCTATCCTCAGCAATGCGTACAAGTGTGGAAAAACCGTGTCCTGCCCATTCTTTGATGTTATCACCCCAGGATTTTCTTTGCCTTCCTCTTCTCCGTTTACCTTCGACTGTTCCCTGGAGGATCATTTTCGAAAGGGAGTCATGACGAGTTACATGCCCAAACCAGGCAAGCTTTCGACGTTTCACTACTGACAGAAGTGGTTCTTGGTGGCCTGCATAGGTGTTTATCTTCTCTCTAACATAGACATTTGTTTTGTGCTCTTTATAGCAAATGCGCAAAATTCTTCTATAACATTTATGCTCGAAAGCCTGAATCCTTCGCTCCGTATCTGCAGTGAGTGTCCAGCTCTCACACCCATATAAGAGAATAGATAATACAAGTGATTTGTATAATTTGATCTTCACAGGAAAACTGATGTTACTTTTCCAGATCACATTCAGTCTTGTCATGGCAGCTGAGGCCATCTCAAGTCTTGTCTTGATTTCTTTACTTGATTTATTAGAATAACATACGATTAACTAAGCACCCCAGAACACGTGCTTTAACTGGAGTAGTCACTTTCACAACACCACAACTCGCGACTCTGCAGTTTAGACTTGAACTAACCGTGTATTTTTAAAGTCATAATTTAACACTTCCAGTATGTGACGGTATTGCCTCCCCTGCTTTGCAGTAGTGGTCCAACAGTGGCCAAAACTCAAGATTATCTAATATGGGCTTCAAAAGTGTCTAACTTCGCACAACATTACTCTTGGCAGATTTGTAAATAGAAGGGTAATGGCCTTCTATCTCAATGGAGATCACAAGATATTCAGATACGTGAAAACAAAGCTGCATTGGCTGAGCACGTTAATTCTAGAATCTGCCGACAACTTTTGTGAAGAATTAAGCAATGATTAATCTTAGCTCGTTCAAGCCACCACCTCTGATTTACTCAGTGGAATTCTTATTATTCTGGCATAGCTCTGTTTAGAGTGTGTTTAGTAAATTGACTGAGACAAACATGTAGCACATTCAAATAGATTAAATCGAAGTTAAATTTTTATAATTACAATCTGTGGTTTACTATTCGCTCCATAGTCTTCCCAACACAGCTTGTGAGACTTATTGGCCGGTAACTTGCAGCCTTGGTCTTACATTTCCCTTTCTTTAGTATGGGTATTGTGATGGCTTCTCTCCATACTTGGGGTACCGTTATTTTCACCCAGCTGTGGTTGAATATCTCAAGCAGTTTTGTCTTTGCTGCTGAGCTCAGATTTATTAGCATTTCGTTGCTGATTTCGTCTGGGTCGGGTGACTTTTGGACCTTAAGCTTGGAAATAGCGTTCTGTAGTTCTCCTAGTGTGATGGGTTCCCTCATTGAGGCTGCAGTATCTGTCTGTCCCATTGTCACCCGTATTTTTTTCCTTATCTCTCTGTGTTGGTCTATGTTAATGTTTAAGTTGCTTTCTGAACTGTATCTTCTAGCAAACAGGTATGCAGCTTGTTTGCCTCTGAGAATTTTGCCACCTTCATCCAATGTGATAGTCTGCCTAGGTGAGGAACGCTCTTCATTTAGAGACTTGACTAATCTCCAAAGTTTCTTGCCGTCTTTCTCAAGGTTCAGCGCTGCCGTTTTATTTCTCCAGCTTTTCCGTTTTTCTTCTAGATTTGTTCTCTGAAACTCTGCTGCAGCCTTTTTCCATTTGTTGTGCGTTTCAAGTGAAGGCTGAGACTCTGCGTCCTTTCTAGCTTTGTCCATAGCTTCCTGGCGTTATTGGAGTGTGCTGGACCAGTATGGTATGTAGTTACACCGGAATCCTTTGGGAATGGTTTCTTTTGCAGCTTGAAGTATGCATCTGTTGAAGTCTTTTACCACTTCATTAATGTCTCTGTTCTACACATTGAGGTCAGACAGCAGCGTATTCACCCGATGCCTGAATAAACCCCAGTTGGCTTTTAGTAATTCCATCTTGTAATGGCTGGGCATGTATTGAGAGTTACACTCTGGACAGT
The DNA here is from genome assembly GCA_024509875.1 of Oreohelix idahoensis. Lineage (NCBI taxonomy): Eukaryota > Metazoa > Mollusca > Gastropoda > Stylommatophora > Oreohelicidae > Oreohelix > Oreohelix idahoensis. The sequence continues at coordinate 137,502 of JAMPIV010002845.1, forward strand.
AAGAAAGATAGGGCGATGGTCACTTCCTCCTAGTTGGTCTCCTGCTTCTCTACTTATGAGTCCAGCTATATCTGGGGTGGCGAAGGCAAGATCTGGAGTTGAAGTTGTGTGCCATCCTCTGGAGTAGAAGGTAGGAGTATCTGTATCAGTATTGACTAGGATTAAGGAGTGGTCATCTTGCCATGTTTCAACCTCTTCACTTCTGTGATCTAGATGGTTATAGCCCCAGCTCTGGGAGTGGCTGTTAAAGTCTCCAACTGCTATAAAGTTGGTGCCTGGTACCTGTATAGAGCTGAGACTCAGGGGTTTGTTGTTTGGACAGTAATAGTTCAGAAGATCTATTTCTATCTAGTCTACCTTTAGTTGCAACAGCTGATATTCTGCTCAATCCATGTAAGTTTTCCTTTCATGTGCATGAATGTTATTCCTTACAAGTGTAAGTACTCCTCCTTTTCGTCTATCTTGTCTGTCGGATCTGAAGCATTGGTATCCCCTTATTTTAAAGGTTTGATCTAATTTCAAGCGAGTCTCTTGGACACAGCAAACACTGACTTGCTTCTCATTCAAGATGTTTTCCAACTCCGTCTTTTTGTGGTATCCAGCTTGCTTGCTGTTCACTCCCTCTGCATTCCAGTGCATTATGACAAGTGACACTCTCGGTTTCTCTCTTTCTGATTTGTTTTGGTCAGTAGCTCTCCTCCACCGTCTCCTGACTCCACAAGACGGTCTAGAGGGTCCTCCAGTAGCTGAGGGTGGGCTCTGTCGAGGCTCAGAGCCCGGCACTGCACCTGTTTAGAGTCTGAGCAGATCCTGGTGCCGGAGCAAGAATGCTACAGTATAGAAGACCAAGTTACCTACTTGTCTCAAGTAGTAGAAGATGCCTTCCAGGAAGAGGAAAAGGTCGTAACGATCCGGGTCGACTTCAAGCAGGCCTTTGACAAGGTGTGGAAAGATGGCCTTATTGCTAAACTTAGGAGAAATGGAATCCAAGGCAACATGATAAGATGGATCCAGTCATACTTGCACAACAGGAGAACTAGAGTCACTCTTGATGGTGTGCAGAGCAGAAAAGTGTTGCTCTATCAGGGGGTACCTCAAGGAGAAGTAATTTCTCCAACACTCTTCCTTGTTTCCATCAATGACCTGGTAAAATATCTCCTCGCTGGAGTGAAAGCTACCTTGTATGCAGACGACCTAGTACTCTAGTGCGCCGATAAATACGTCACCACAGCAAATTATAGAATGCAGCGGGCAGCAGACAGGCTAATGTCATGGGCAGAGAAATGGCTTATAACAATAAACACAGACAAAACCTCCACAACGCTGTTCTCCCTCTCCCCCAAGGACAAAGCTAACATACACCTAGGGACAACCATGATCAAGGAAGAAAGCTACCCCACATATCTTGGGGTGACATTTGACCAAAAGCTTACATGGAATAAGCATATTGAAAATGCAGAAGGAAAGGCCCGAAGACGACTAGGCATACTCAGAAAACTAGCAGGTACCAATTGGGGAGCAAATGAACGAACTCTAAAGAAGATTTATAATGGAGTAATAAGACCACACTTAAAGTTCAGCTCAACAGCATGGTCATCAGCTGCTAACTCACATCTGCAGTCATTGGACAAGGTACAAAATCAAGCCCTCGGGCTCATTACAGGAGCCATTAAAACTACGCCAATATCAGATATGCAGAAAGCTGCTAGACTACAGACATTGTCCTATAGAAGAGACACCAAAAGCATGATCCAGATAGAAAAGTACAACAGTATGCCAACGCACCCGATGAAGGCAAGACTAGATGATCTGGCATTGGGACGTCTAAAACGTAGCAGCTTTGTGTATCGGGGAAAAAGACTTAAAAGACAACATCAAGAAGACCTATCCATAAAGACAACACCGCTGAAGCCTACCTTCCAGTACCCTCCAGATTAATACATCAATCAATGGTCTCACAATTGGATATGAGTATAATGATCTGCAAAAACGAACTGCTACATTAAGTATGATCCAAGAAAGCTACCCCGAACAATCACGGATACATGCCTACACAGACGGATCAGCAACAAGTGCTGTAAAGAATGGAGGCGCCGGTATCTTTATCTCATATCCTGACAACCACTATGAGACTAGGCATATTCCCACTGGTAAATTCTGTTCCAACTATACAGCTGAGGTTCACGCTGTAGCGCAAGTTGCAAATATGATGTATAACACCAACTTTGACTGCCACCAGGTAGTCATCCTCACAGATGCACTGTCTGTACTGCAAGCTCTCAAGAATGGTAAACTCCTGCATCTGAGAAATGAACTAAGCAAGGTAGCTGCCAAAAAGCGAACCATACTTTAGTGGGTACCATCCCTTTGTGGTGTACCCGGAAATGAAAAGGCAGATAAACTTGCTAAAAAGGGAGGAGAATGTGAACAAGAAGATAATGAAATCACATACGTTGAGAAAAAAAGAGCTATCCAGACTATCAGAAGAAAACAGAATCAACCCAACGACGACTACCACACTCTTGACTGGCAGGGACAGATCACAATTTTTCGCCTCAGGACAGAGCATAACAAACTGAATAAACCCATGTACAAGCTACGATTGTCTGCTTTACCACTGTGCACATGTGGATTAAACGAACAAACTGCTGAGCATGTTCTACAGGATTGTCCTCTGTACGACCAGTTAAGAAAGATATACTGGCCCAATGACTCAACACTAAACTCAAAGCTGTATGGAGCTAACTAGGAACTCCAGACAACGGTCGAGTTCATCATGAGAACTCATCTGACGGTGTAAACATCAAAGATGCGATCGCAAGAAGAAGAAGTATAATTACAAATCACACAATTTAATAATTACTTAAATTTTAACATTTTGAAAATAATTTAATAGTTTAAAAGAAATGGTTCATCATTGATTGATAGTAGGTTCTATGAAAAAAAATTCACTTTGGCAGCTCATATATTTCACTTAGCTGTCAGTGGTTGTTTCTGTTCCCGCTGGGTTGGTTCTTTTTACACTGCTCACGCTCGTCGCTGGTCAAGGTTGTAGGGTGCAGCTCGTTCCCAGAATGTCAGGGAGAGTCTACAAAGTTGGTCCCTCGTCTTAAAGCTTAGGCCACTGTTCCCTTCTTGTCCCAGAGATAATACCCTTCAATTGGTACCACCACCAACAACTATGGTAGAAGAATAGAAACAAAATGCTCTCCTGAGTATTGCGTTTCCTGACACTTACTTATGTGTCCACGTTCTCCTATTCTACCATCCCATTTACTCAAGAATTTACCCTCGATGAGAATTGGACATATAATCCATGCATATATAATTTCCAGTGTTTTTATCTTCCAAATTTGGCCCCAGTCCCTCCTTCCAATAATAAAATTTTATAAGGGGGGACACCTAATTTGGTGATTGATTCCTGGATAGACAATTGTCACCTCGAATAGTTAATGTAGAAACTCTGAGATCTGGTGTTCACAGTAAACAGTAAGGAAACATCTGGTTGCTAAAACTGTAAATTATGAGGAAAAAAGTAAACCCGCATTTTAAATACAAAGATTGGAGTCCTAAGGAATCAAATCACCCGTCATAAAAGGAATGCAAAATTTCCAGACCAAGTGATTCGAAAGCATCTAACCTAAGTTGCTAGTATTTATTCTAAACTGTGCCAGGAAATTGTGTTCCAAAAAGTTACTTTGGGGTAAGTGTAAACATTTATTTTTAAAATGTTAATTTGACACGTTTTTCTTGCTAAGTGGTTACATACGAGGCTGGCAACCTCAACATATGAAAATAGTATATTCATAAACCACTACAGCAAGCGCTGGTGATTTCGTCTTGCTAGTCCTACAGACACCGACAGCAGTGGTGACCCCAGACTCTGACTGGAGCAGTGATGAGTGATGATTACATCACATGTGCCTCAAGTGTATTATATCATTTTGTGAGATATATGTTCCTTGTTAATTGTAATTCAGGCAAATCATTGCGTCCGCGCTGTCCAAGCACATATTTTCCCAGTTTAATCCCCAGAAGAATATTGGTGATTTCTAATCATCGTCCCTGAGTTACGCTCTGTATACTCAAAAAGTAATCTAATTATTCAGAGTGACTAACATTGGTGGGTGGAAGCGAGACAATGTGCCTGTTCATTTGCATCCCACAAATGTACTTATCAGAGGCATTTGTTTGTTTTTGTGTGTGTGTCTAAAGTTCGTGGAACGAAGCTATCAGACTGTTCATAGAACAAAGCTATCAGACTGTGAAGGGTCATCATCACAGAAGAACTGACGAAACCACGGCTGCAGGACTCACCTAGATCAGTTAAGTTCAGATTAACAGGAAAAAGCAAAAGGACAATATTTTATTCTTTAAAATCCTCACCTAAGTCTCAGTGAAGACAAAAATTGATTTACCTCTAAAATTCATCATCATTTTATCGCTATTTTAACCTGTTAAAACTAATTTATTATTAAATGTGTTACATGTTATTTTAAAACTATACAATCATAGTTGATTAAGTTATTATAAGTGTGAAAGCAAACGTATGAGCAAGACTCTTTATTTTATATATATATATATATATATATATATATATATATATATATTTATTTATATATAAATTTATATATTTATATATATATCTATATATATATATATATATATATATATATATACATCTAGACATATATTTACATATAAAGTGCTAATTCTTAGAAAAGAATTTCGCTGGATTTACACCAGCTGGGGGCTTGAACGGGCTAAAACCATTGATTAATTCTTCACAAAACGCGACGGATCAGATATAAGTTAACAACTGCTCTGCCCTATGCAGCATTGTTCTTGACTTCTGAAAATATCTTGTGATACCTCCCTTAAGATAGAAGCGTCATTACCCTTATATCTACAACTCTGCCAAGAGTAATCTTGTGCGAAGGCAGACACCTTTAACGACCCATTTTAGATACTTTTGAGTTTTGGCCACTGTTGGACAACTACTGCAAAGCAGGGGAGGCAGTCCGTGACAAACAGTATCTGTCAAGTTTCACATTGGTGACCTTTTCAAACTAGTTCAATCCTACTGATCTACGCAAGCGCCTATTTATGAAAGTTTGAAACTTCTTGGAATTTTTTTTTTTTTTTTTTTTTTTTCTCTTCGTGTTTAAGAACCGACCGACTGTACATATGAGTTGAAGATTCAGATTTTTGAGTTGAACTTTATTTCTTTTGATTTCCATATCTAATATAGATAAGATTTCTAGATGAGGGGAGACCAGTGGGTGAGAAATTCAACTGAAAGAGATGTAAAGGAACTGCCTAGGTAAATACTTAGAAGCACAGGTTTATTGAGAAAAAATGTGCTTCGAAAGCTTATAGTCATAATGAAGATACTGATGATAATGGGAAGATGATGGTGATAGGGAGAAGAAATTTGACTTACTGTTTATGAGGAAGGTGGTTGAAGTAACAAGAAGAGACATGGTACACAACCAGACGATACGTCAAGGCCTTAAATCCCACCCCCTGCAGACCCAAGTAGAACAGTACCAACTAAGATGGTTTGGCCATGTCTGCAGAATGGGAGAAGACCGGCTACCACGACAAGCATGGGAAACAAAGAGCCAAGGATCCAGACCCCCGGGACGACCCAGAGTCCACTGGGAGGACAACATTAGACAGTCTTTGAAGGACCGAGGATTAGAATGGAACCAGGCCAGGAGGAAGACAGCCGATAGGATAGTCTGGCGCTCTCTCTTCCAAACCTCTACACCTCACGGTAGAAGGGGAACGACTAAGTAAGTAAGTAAGTAAGTTTATGAACGCTTACATTTACATAGATGCGTGTAAAAATTATCGGTCATCTATATTTGGATATGAGCCTTAATTTACTCAATGGATCTCGGCTTCTAGGTTGAACGAGGTTTGTCTTACAAAAAACGAGGCAACACAGATGTGCAAACTGTATGGGTTCAGTGTTAAGAAGGGTATTCTGTGTATTCATCAACTTTCACAGAGTTCAAGGATGCAGAAGGCAAACATAAAAGATCTTTTCACTGAATACGATAAAACTGTTGGGTCAAAGTTTCTGTGCCAGGCAATAGTGGAAACGTTGCCGAATAATTTTTTTTTTGTTGGCTGAACTTCCTCAGACATCTATTACGTTCACACACATAGGAACTTCAACGGTTTAATATTTGCTGTTCCTACTTTACATCTTTATTCAAGACACACATACGATTATTTGTACTGCACGCGGACCATTTCAAGCTTACAGGAGTGTATAAATTAGCACACAGGGTTCTACGTTGAATGACCTATGCTCTGACCTAAAATTCAAGTTTTATAGGCTCACCCTTTCAAAAGTTGAAAATGTATATCCAGTGGCGTATTTAGATGGGAGGACTTCGAACGTCAGTCCTTGTCCCCATATATTGTCTTAGTATCTGCTATGCAGCTCGTAACTTCTGTTGTGCTTCACTTATACATGGTTAGTTACATGCGAATTCTGATGGATGGCTGTCAGTCTTTTAAACGGTATGAAAAGCAAGGGCAGGTCGATAGTGATCTGGTCCCCTGGGCAATAAGGGCCATTGGCTCCTTACCACATATTCGATATAGGTTACTGGGCTCCCTGCTGCTGTGGGCCCTTGGGCACTGATCGATTGCTCGACCGTTCAATCCGCTTCAGATTTTTTTTTAAACAAAGTACCTTAAGAGAGAGGTAAAGGATCCCGTTACACGCCCATTGAGGCATATTAAGAATATGGTATTAGGCCCATATTTTCTTGACCATCAGCACACTAGGGATGATGTGGTCAGCATCACGCCAACGTTCACCCCTTGCTGAGTTATAATTAGGATATATAGTGTAATAAATCGAAGACAATAAAATCTGATCGATATCTAAATATAGTATCTTCTCTCCCTTCACTCAGTCTAAACAGAGTAAATCAAAACCAAAATTGCGTGAATGTATTTGTGTGTGTGACCTTCGCTTTTTCAAGAAACAAACAAACAATAAAAAAAAATATAAAAAACAACAACAAAATTGAAAGAGGAAAAAAACGGAAAACCCAAAAAAACCCCAAAAAACTATTTAAAAACAGCAAAAACACCCAAAATTCACCAAAAAAACACACACAAACCCCCCCCCCCCCCCCCCCC
>JAMPIV010002847.1:0-89050 GCA_024509875.1 Oreohelix idahoensis
TGACTGAAGGAAATTCCGGGGAAACCAATTCCCATCACCGTGTAATGAGCAGCTTCGAGCTGTTGCAAATAGCTAGAGAACCATGCCTTAGACTCTGCGTCCCTAGTCACGTCCCACAAGATTTTCTAATAGGGTGACATGCTAATATGGACTGATATGGACCAGGCAATCAATCGTCACAATGTATCTGCTGCTATAGATATATTTGTCTGCGTAAATGGATGTGCGTGCGGTTGTGGCGCATGTGCAGTTATCACTGCTATGGAGAAGTCTGCAAGTCGGATAATATTGTGAACGCAGTGAGCAACCAATGCAATTCCAGAACCTCTCACGATATAACACTACATTAACATTCCAACGGAAACGTGGAAGTGAGGGCAAGCGATGGTAAGAAACTAATCCTCCCCAAATGTGAATACTGCCACCGACTCCAAATCCGGTTGTGCTGACGAACACAGCAATCTGCAAAAGAGCGCTTCTCCACACCGTCGCCAAATCCGCATAGGTCCATCAGCAAAGGAATAATTTTGAATCTAATCTGCTTCGTCTGTTTGAATAGGAAACAGCCATTCCACTGCAGTCTAGTCCATCTGACATGTTGCTATGCCCATTCCAGGCGCTGCTGACGATGTCTGTGAGTCAGTTTGTGCCCACATAATGTGAGTCGTCTATCCAGTAATGGCGTTGGGTAATCCTGCTGTCGTCGTATGACTGTCATTCGAGAGACTTAACTATGCCCACTTGTCTACGCCCACTATTGCTCTTGCTGTTTGACTTGCCGGGAGAGAAAACGATTCCTTAGTGACTCAGCACAATAAGACGATCATGCGCATGGTGAGAAACTCGTGTGTTGGCCACTCCGAAGTCTAACCCGGCACTGCCAGGTGGTTCCTAACGTTGATCATTGAGACGTACAATAGTGCTTTGGTGCATTCAACCTTCATGCCCAATGGAGCCCGCGGAGCTCACTTCTGGTTCTCCACATACAATGGGCTGCTTTGGCGGACCGTTTTCAGATAGTCGTGGGATTTCAAGCACAAGTACTTGTCGTAAATTTATTTGTATAAGAAAGAGTCTAGAAAATAGAAAGTTCCGTTTTTATAGTGTGATAGAATGATGATGAAAACTCATGATAGTGAAATGTATAGATTAAATATGATTGCTCCACAGAGTGCTGGAGGTAGAGTAAAAGGACAGACTTATTTACACAAATCTGTTTCTCCCTCTCAATCTAATCTCATTCCCACTCCGTGGTCAAACAATTATTTTTTGCCAGATTTCCAGACACACGTTTGGTGCTTCAAGACACTCAGAACGACGTGGATACAGCTATATTACACAAATAGTGGGAATTTTTTTGTGGGCTTTTGGGTTATTCCAACACAGTACCCGATTATAAGTGTTTATATGATGTTTATATAACCTAAAAGATCAAATCACAAAAAAAAACGATATCAAGTGATTACATAAAATTATCATAAGTACAACAAGGAAAATGGAAATAACAATGGTAGGGAGGAGGGGTGAAGAAGATGGTATCGACAAAGCCCTATCCCGTTTATATTAGCCAAAGATAAACCCAGTCTCAAGATATGATAGTTTAATCTAGGAGCAAAAAAGGCGTGTAAATTTTAACCCAACAAGAATTTATATATACTCTGAAAAGAGGTGATTTTAACAATATTAGTTATGGTGGTAAGACCAAAAAAACTGTTAATACGTGAATCACCAACTTGTTGTCTTCCCTATTTTACTAAGCAAAGATACTAGAAAAAAGTTGGAGTGGGGATGAAACAGAGTTAACAAGATTCTATCCCACTAAAGAGAACAATGCCGGGTATTGGACAGACAAAACGTCATTACCCCTGGTCTAGGCAAGATTAGACAAATGTTGTTTTTTGCAAAATAAATAAATCTCGCATGTCGATTCCATGGCACACTGTGGCGGATCCACACTCAATGATATACTTCACTTACAACTTACCTGTAGTTGCAGCATACAGACAAATCTCATAGTATGATAAAACACAGTGATTAACACTACCTTATGACATAAATGGGAACCTGTTCTAGCAACTTCTATATGTGTTTCTACCGCACCCAGATATTGAGCGAATTTTTTTTACTGAGGAGCAAATAATTCCCGCTTATGTTTATCGCCGGACTTGAAGTTTTAAAGAGTTTCTTGTGAGGTTCTTTATATTATAAAACGTGAAGTCTCTTGGGAAGGCACTGACACAATTCAAACACAGGTTGTGAAAATGAGGATGAAGGCAATATTCCATCACTGCTGTGATGACAGCAACTGACACTGGTAAAGTTTTGTTTAATCCAGTGAGGAGAGTTAGAACTTATGCTCAGACACAAGTCAGTCACCTCTGTAATCTCTCTACAATAGAGCAGTTAATAATAAAACTATCCGCTCACTAGGCACTGTTCTATGCTTCCATTTTAATCTTACAGATTGTAAGTTAATTGATAGTAATAAAAAAATCAAATGGATCTTGGTCGGCTTTCTTTCATGTAATTATGTTAGTAGGCCGCACCCGGACCAACCACAAGATTATACCTAATAAAAAAAAATGTCTCTCAATCGTCTTGGAAGTATTTGTAAGAACCGAGTAATGGAAACTCAGAAAGATTTCGTGTTTATAGCTGAGGGATACTGCAAAATGGTATCATCTAGAAGAAAAAGATAAGAAACCCAATAACAACATAATATCAAACTTTGTAAAAAATCAAAATATATTCTTCAAGTAGTCGCCGATAAATATCCCGATTAAGCCTAATATATATATGTGCTCGTCGTATTATAATTGATTGTAATTTAATAAACACAGCGCGAGTTCTAGTTTGGTGTTAAATCAACACTCTAATCTATAAATATAGGACTAACAAAATTTATAAATTAAATAAATTTCCTTACGCGACTTTATAAAAGTTAATTTACGCATTAAACATCTATTATCTTATTATGAAATAGTAATAGCAGGTATATCATTACATTTTACCAATCTTTTAATTATTGAGACTGTTTATAAATTTAATAGCGTTTTAAATTAACACAAAATCCCAATGAAATACTAATGAATGAACTAGACCAACTGATCACTATACAACAATATATATTTTACCGTTATGCACAGAAATAGAATTCACTGCAAATATAAGAATTGAAAAACCATGGGATAAACTAGCAAGATTTTCAAATATACGCCTAGTGCTTCTATCAAGTTTCTTGCCAGCAATTATGAAGTGTGGTTTTCTACGTTATTCTTGTATATCAACAACTGTGTAATGGCAAGAAGAGTGGTGGACATGCGAAACAATGACAGATTGATTTTTGGATCTCGACGATTTTGGGTGATCTTGACCGCCAGAAACCAAGAGTGAAGCCGCCCCTGTGCCTCTCGTAATCTTCTAGTGCTACGCTGCTCTGCTTATGCTTCGAGTCTTTCCCCGATCGCTCGTTATGGCTGCGATCGGTTCCGATGCTTAACACCGATAAAATGCAAATCGTTTTTTCAGGGACCACAACTAGTGTCTTTGAAATCATGCCGGCCGTCCTTCCTGAGATCTCCACCTTGTAGTCTTATCCTTCAGATCGCTCTGGTCCATCAAAGCGAGCGGTTTTCGTTCGCGCGGAGAAGATCAATACCAGCGAGAAACCTAGCTTCTCTCTGCTCGGGGATCGTCTCAGTGTCTTTGATCTCGAGCCGCATACTACGTGAGAGGTCCCGAGTGGAAACGGTAGGGGGTGTTCTGCATCTGGCGGAAACGAAAAGATTAACACACAAATTGTATCATGGGGTTCTAATGTTTATGACAAGCTAAAAGTATATCCCTTTAATCTCAATCATTCAGGGAAAATTCCACTTGTCGAATTAGACGTACTCCACAAAACTGTTCCCCACATTTTTAGACATGACAACCATTTTTCTCCATGTTTCATATTTTTTTTACAATGGAGGTGACCTTGATTGGTTGATTTGTAGGAAGAGTGGGTATCTTCAGTTATGCTACCTTCTTCCTCTTGTAGCACCAGTTTTCTACTCAGGTTTAAAGACATCCCCGAACAATCTGTCTTACGCATTCCTGTGAAATATATACCACTTTTAGTGGAAAGAGAAAAAAACTCTATCAAATAGAAGCGCAACGCATGTATACCATGCCGTTTAAATTCTTTCTTTTGCAGCCAGAATGCTAAACGGAGCGTAGGTCTGGTTTGCACCGTAGAACAATAGATTTGTAACCCAATAGAGAACTCCATTGATGGAGCTTCTGGATACCGTCCAATCAAGCGTGAGCATTCTCTTTCGACTACAGCTGTAGTTTTTTCCGTCACCTTTTTTAAATTACCGACTGCCATATGATGCAACTGGTTAATAGCATGTTATGGTACACTGTCATCGGCTTGAAGCCAGTGTTGACGGATGGGCCCTGACCTGACCGCTAGTTTCCCCCCCGACCCCGTAATACAAAAGAGGTTTGATGAGGTCAGGCAACCTCTCAAAATGGGGTATGCATGGACCCCCTTGTTCCTTATCAACAGGTGTCCTCGTGTACATGGCGAGTTATCCCACTTTTAGATCCGCAATAACCTTATCAGGACAACCTTTCTATTAGTGATGTCAGTCAGACAGGATGCTGTCAATTCCGTGGAAGTTTCTGGAATGTAATTCTGAAAGATATCACATAATGGTAAATTAATGAACTTAACGTCTTAAATTCGTTCGGGTCATTTGGCTGCAAGCTATTTTCTTCTCCACTTTCTTCTTAATAAGGCCAACTACATCCGTGAGAAAATAGTATGCCCCATGAAGTCTAACTGTATCAACGGACCCGATGAGACATTTTGCTAGGTCTAGCTGAGACCCGTTTTCCTTAGTCTCCTTGAGGAGCAAAGCAAACCGTAGCACTATGTGTTACTGTCGCATGTTTTCCGATGCAATTCATATTGTCATCCATGAAATATGTGATATGGAGTACATTTGCAAAGTGTACTAGAAGCTACCTCAACATCTCTGGAAAAACACTCCTTGGGTGCGTTTAGTGGCAATCCGAACGAGGCATCACATTAAATGTGTAATTGACCTTATCACTGAGTGCAGAAAGGCTAACAAAGGATTTAAATCTCCCTCCTACTGACTTGGTTTATCTGCGATTGAAACCATTACTGAGGAGGTCAAACATGGAGAATATCTTTGAAGCTTTGCTTAGCTTGTGAAACAACTCAGAAATCAGTTTGGAGGAGGTTATCGGGCTGGAATTCCGTTACAGCGTTTAGCACCGGTAGATCTAAACACATCCCCCCCGTACATCCTTATTGGGCTTCTGCGAACAGCAACTACACTGAGAACTGTGTAAGGAGATGTAGACTCACTGAAACTTCCTGTCTTTTTGCTTAGACGCAGCCTTGGTGTCTATTTCTCCGTCTGAAGATGATCAACATCATATAGCGTACGGTATGGGGTAAACTCTAGGTTCGAACAGGGTTCCTCCCGGTTTGTTTTATTTCCATAACAAATTCGATGAGTGTTTGATCGACCATGGTTACATCCGTTAAGACTGCGCTTGTACTTGTTTATTTAGTGTAGAGTCCCTGTTATCTGTATTGTTATATAAGTCCTGGTGAGAGAATGTCGCCGAACTTGACATACCTTTCAAGTGGATTCTGTGGTATGGCAATGGAAACACCATGCAACCAACATCAACATTATCTTCCTCGTCTTCTTTCCGTTGCTACATGGGCGACTGCCATGAGATGTGCACGGGAGGATGGCCACCGGGTCTTCCCAATACAATTCTTAAGCAATTTACAGTGGAAGACCTTCTCCTTTTCCTTTGATTGGAGATTAGTAATTGTTACGAGAATACTCTTTTTAACGGACGGTAAAGAAGCTGCCCTTGCCATCCGAATCTGCTACTGATTAATTTGCTATTTCCGGTCTGGTGATGTAGCACAAAAACTATCTCACCCTGGTTTAGCGTAGTTCACCTCGTCTTGTTTGCACTTGTTGTAATCATTTAGCATATTGTGAGCGCGGGCTTTCTCTAAGGTTTGGTAGTAGCTAGATCCCCTCCTAGCTTTAGCCTTACCTTGAGCTCAAGATAGCATACTTTGCTTGCAGAGACTGTACTGAGTCTGTCCAGCCATTATTTCTGGGTCTGTCCATGGAGGACAGATTCGAAGTGTAAGGCCTACTAGTAGGCCTCCTTAATGAGGTCTGGCCAAAATAAAAGTTTAGCTGGTGATCGCGTATCCGTAAGAACGCTTGGGGTACCGATCGTCTGGTAGTAGCGTTGACGAAATAAGGCAGCCGATATATATAGGTCCCATCTTCCGTTTGTCCAGACCCAGCTTTAACGGTAACATGGTGGTGAGGGTACCATAAAAACGTTCCAACGAAGCCCCATTTCCGGTCCGGCCTGAGAATGGTAGGGAACTTGATGGTGGATAAGTTTTTCGACCACTCAAAGATCTATAAGAGATCTCCCTCCATTAACAGGTCTAACGTGTATAGGTATCCATTGTTCCCGTCAAAAAAACTTGTATGCGTGCGGGTAATCCCCAACCGCGAGTAAAGATCTTGGCACAGACGTGGCTATCTAGCAACAGTGCTGCTATGGAATCACAGTAGTGCATGTTTAGCGGTAACAGGCTATTCGGAACCCACAATGTGACAATTTTGTCCACCTAAAAGTCAGAGATGAACCTGTGCCTTTCTTTGGTGTCCTTTCCAATGTCGCGTTAGTCCAATATGATCGCGTATCGACAGCAGATCGCGATTTTCAAACATGGAGTCCTACTACACTATATGGAGGGTCATTTGGCCACCATAGGGTAAATTTGGGTGTATCAAGAGATGTTACTTTATAGGTACATAACCCGTTGTGTGATACAACTGAGGGGTCGAGCAGAGTGATTTCCACATAACCTGATGATAATGTCCAGAATGTTTATACTATTTCCTTCGCCACCAAGTATAGTGGAATCTTTGTATTAATATTCGCTTGATATAGTATAGGCGTTTAGTTGTTCCCATAAGTCCCGAGCATAAAGGTAGGAAGGATGTAGTAGCACACCCACAATTACATACTAAAATGAACTGGCTTACTGAGGTATACTGGCGTCGGATACTAAGGAGCTGGATATTTCCCCTGTGGTCCCGGGATGCCCGTTCTACGATACAGATACGCCATCCTTATAAAAGTGATGTCTCCCGATGTGACTGGTTGGATTCCATTAGCCAAAGGGCAGTTTTTTTTTAAAAGCAGATGCTGCCGAGAGTAAGGGTCCTATAGATTGCGCCCTGCCTTCAGTTCGTTCGGCAAACAAATTTTAGTGCCCCCCGCAGTGCCTCCCTCTCACATTCCTATGTCTTGCCTTCTTGTGTGGTTGTAACCTGCAGCCCACAATACGGCTTCCTATGGTCCTTCCCAATAAAGCTCATATCTACATCCCATGGAATAACTGGGTAGATAGGATCACTTCCTAATTGTGCCCGCTTGTAAAAACATCCTCTGACAAAGTCATAGTAGTGGTAATCTTCTACCTAGTGCGACGTGGCGATGAAGCATGCGTCCCCCTGGGTGAGCATCACTCCTGAAAACTCCACTAAGTTTTTTGACGGTTTTCTACCTCTGTTCTCCTCCTGAACCGGGTTTGACTAGGTGTCGCTAGTCTGACAATAACAAACTGAAAGTCTTAGTCCAGTGAATCCCAAATTTGTGTGATCAAGTAAGTATAGAGGTACAGCCATTCAAAATTAACAGTACTCCGTCGAGTAGTGACATGGAGGTTCGATAATGCCCACCTCAAGCGATTGTTTATTACATAAGCAGAGAAATAATCAATATGAGCTACAATGACTCTACGTCGTCACAACTATCGCGAGGGCATGTGAATCAGTATGCAAACTCACACGATGAGTCGGTTGTGAGGTCACCTGGAATATGTGTATTGCCCCGTGATCAGACCGATTACCATGGTGTAGGGGTCCATCTTATTCCATTTTCCTATAGATGACCCATGGTGGCCGCGCTGCCACGTAGTCTAGGTGGGTTGAACTCTAGAAAAGTTTGTTAGTGTGTGGGTAAAATCGAGTGTGGTTATATTTAAAGTATGAGGGATTTAGTGATATCTGATTATTCCTGTGGGAGGTCTCTAGATGGTATAGTATATTCATCGTTAGGATAATAAATTCTGAGAGATTAGATTAGACGGAATGGAGATGACACTGCCTGCTAGATGGATATTGTATCTAACGAGATGGGCTCATCTGTGGGTTTTAACGTTTTAAGATGCTTACGGGAAAGTTCGGCCATTGCATATGGTGAATAGCGTTCTGCCCTTATTGTAGTAATTGATCCCTCAAGGCCTGACTGCGCCGCAGTTGCAGACAGCCCCATGAGCAATGATCTACTACGGGTTTAATCGTGTTTGACAAAGTTTGAACTTTATATCTGTGTCCACAAGAAACAAGTTCCAAGTAGTTCCCTCATAATGTAAGCAGATAGGTCAGATAATTCAATGGCACTATAGTTTCAAATAGCCCGTTGATGACGTGAAGCGAGTAACTGCGGGTAAGTAATCCATGCTCTCTTTCCCGCTGAATTCTTGAAACATTTGGCAGAAATTTATACGGGCGGTCATCTCAAACCGGCTCTAGCATTGTGAGCCTTTTTCGAGCATGTCTGAAAAACCTATGGTTTGGTATGGTTCCCAGCTTTTGTATAAACGACCAAATAATGAGCAAGTATTTTTTCAGTGACGTTTAGATGTTTAAAATTAAGTGCCCATGCGACTTTCCCAACCCATACAGTATATGCGAGCCTCTCGAGATATTTTCTAGATAGCCAGCTGTCTATTTTCTCATTGGGAACTAGGAAAAGACTCTAAAGCAAAAAGACATCGCAGTTAAAATTGGTGCAGACTGTGCAGCTGCTGGAGAAGATCCATATGACAGCGACTTGGTGCGAAAGACGGCTCACCGTTATTCAGTTGAAGTAGCGCGCCCTGACTCGTCTAAAGCCATAAGCCCAAATTCATGCTGTCCCTTTCCCTTGTCTCTCACTCCTTCGCGTTGTCTCTCCTTATCTCTCCTATCCTTGCGGGCTTCCCCATCTCCTGCCCTCAATTTTTCCTATACAGCTCCAATTGACGATCGTACCGCTTTCTTTCATGCCTAGCTGTACAGCCCTCTTCTTTTCCGTCTTCCTTTTTTCTCTTTTTCTTCTCTCTGTTGGTCCGCGTCATAATCTTTCAAGTTTCTTGTGTATTGACACACAGTTTTCCGTGCGTCTTCTCCTTCTAATCCCGAGGTCCCTTTCGCCTCCTGTTCTCAAGAAAAATGATCTTATATCCTAATTCTCATCCTGCCATACCAATAGAAACTGTGAATGCTTCCAAAGACTAGAGAATAGTAGAGATGGGAACAAGAAGTTGAGAATATACTCGTGGTACCGCTACGTGAAAAAACACCAAAAGTAAAAAATTTACTATGAGATTACCTCCTACCTTTAAATTGTGGTAAACTTTATCGCTGCTATTATTGGTCACATAATACTCCTTAACGCAAGCGACTATGCCACTAGAACTGGTTAAGTTTACACTAGAAAAGAATCTACTCTTACTAGACATTAGATGAAAAATTTTATATTTTAAAACAATTTTACAAGGAAAAAAAAAATTTTATTTGCCCTTAAATTTTAGAATAATCTCCAACTACCAAAAAACTCCCCCCTGAAGTCCATTATACGAGAAAATAGACGTTTGTTAAGCTAGAATTTAAAAAGTCAGAACAAGGTCGTCCTTTAGCTGAAGCTCAACTCTTATAACTTCAAAAATCCCGTTTAGTTGCACTGTAAAACAATCAACGCAAATCCCAGCAAATCCTAATAACTAGAAAAATGTAATGTTTATCTCTTGCCAGAAAGGATAATTTAAATATAACAACTATTTATGTATATCCTTAACGTAGCTACGGCTTGTGGAAAAGAAAATCCACCGAAAATATTTTGATGCTGTGAGGACGACCCAATGAATACTAAAAAAGTGTAGAGCGTATTTGTCCTATGGTGTGTAATTACTTTTTTATTTATTTATTTCCCTAGAATTCACAAAGTACAGGAATCACTTCACACTCTATCCATAGTTAGACCTCCAACGACTTAGATATCATAAGCAAAAGTAATCTTTAGTCCCGCAATGCGCGAATTGCCTCAAATGATACTCAAATGCAGAACCAGGCCCCAACAAAAATGTGTGCCATCAAATGGGTATCTCAAGAATTAATCGCCTGCGAGCCCGCCAAATAATTGATCGTCAAATTTATATTGAGAGAAAGAGGTCTAGAAAATATAGTAGTTCCCGTTTTAGAGTGTAGATGAATGATGATGAAAGAACTCAAGTGATATAAATTATATAGGAATGTAAATAATGATGCTCCACAGAGTTCTGGGAGGATATTTAGAAGCAAACAGACCCGCTTAATTACCTCATTGAGTAGAGTTGACGTGTATGGTGGTACATCACATATGAGGGGGGAGGGGGGCATTAGATAATCACACGGTGATTAGAGAGGCCTGGCACACAAACCAATTAATTGCCAGTGTTTCCAGACACACGTCACTGCGCTACTGGACGATTGCTATGCATCAAACACTCTCAGCACGACGTGGATACAGGCTATATTATACAAATAGGAAATTTTTGGGCTTTTGGGGATATTCCAACGCGAGCTCCCACAGTAGTATGTTTTGAAGATTGTTGTATAATAACCTTAAAGAAGATTCAAATCACAAAAAGAAACCAAGATCAAGTGGATTACATAAAATTATCAATAAGGTACAGGAGAAAATGGCAAATAGACAATGGTAGGGAGGGGTGAAGGGGAATTAGGACTCACTACTCACAAGCTAAGCCCGTATATATCCACGAGTGATTTGTGAGAGTTTTATAATGAGATAATCCCTGGAACTCACGATACATAGTTAACGGAGCATCGTCACACATAGATCACACAAAACACACTGTCTTGAAGTTAATGTTACTCCTGAAAGAGGTGTTACTATATTAGTTAAGGTTGAGACAAAAAAAATACTGTTTATCGCCAAATGAAGGTCTGTCCCTTTGTACTAATGCCAGCAAGAAAAAAATAGGGGGGGGTGCATGAAACAGAGTGTTTACAAATTCGATCCCACTAAAAGAAAGCAATTGCTGGGGTAGTACAGAAAAACGTATATAGCCCGTTATGTCAAGTTTAACAAATATTGGTTTCTGTTGTGCAAAAAAAAAAAAAAAAAAAATAATAAGTCTCCTGTCCCATTCATGTGAACACTATTGCTGGATCCACACACATTTATATACTGCACACACTTACCTGAGTTTTGCAGCTATCAAACAAAACCAATAGTTAATGTGTTAAACCCAACTGATTAGAACTTCTTGGACAATTGTGAGTGGACCTGTCCAAGCACTTCCCAATGTTCCGCCCCACTAGATTGGCGAAGTTTTAATACTTGGAGATCAAAATATTCCCTGCATATCGCCAGACCTTGTAGATGTTATAAAGAGGTCTGTGTGGTTTTAGTTATAATACAAAGATGTCTATGCGTATGGCACATGACACAATTCCAACACAGAGGGTAAAATGAGTAATTGGGGATGCCAAGTAATTCCTTCACAGCGTTGATTGAACAGCAACTGACCCGGTAAAGTTTTTTATTAATCGCAGGTAGGTTAAAGAGAGCTAGGCTCGAGTCACGCTTGCCAGGTCATGAAATCGTGGTAGAACTTCGTCGACAATTAGAGCAGTTAGTAATAAACTAAATCGCTTACTTGCACTGTGTTCATCTTCCATGATTTAACTTTGATCGAGGATATGTTTAAGTTAATTGATTGAGTGATAATAATCAAATGATCTTGGTAGGCTTTCTGTTTTCAAAAAATTATTTTTAAGCATATGGCCTCACCTTACGTGACCACGCACAATGTATATACTTATTAAAAAAAATATCTTCATCAAACCTGTCTTGTGAAAGTATTAAGAAACCTAGTTTAAATTGGAAAGCTCATGTAAAAGATTTCGTATTAATTGCGGCTGGTGATTTGCAAAAGGTGTGTGATTCAACTCTCAGACAGAAAAAAGAAAATAGGAAAAACCCATAACGAATCAAAATCCATTACTTTAAAAATCAAATAATCTTCCTAAGGCGCGCGTCTAAATTTTCCCCCGTTAAGGGATCCATTAGAATATATGCACGCGTAATTATACTATGTATTTTAATAAACACTGAGCGCGAAGTTCTAGTGGTTAAATCACACATCTATAAATTAGTACTTAACTAAATTTATTAATTATAAATTCCTAACGTGACTATTAAAGTGTAATTTAGAGCCATTAAACATCTATTAATCTTTTTGAGGGAAATAGTTATAGCAGGTATATATCATTATACATTTACAATCTGTTAACTATAATTGAGACGTAATGAATTTAAATAGTGTTTAAATTAGCACAAAATCCAGTGAATAAAAGTTGGGAATGAACTAGGACCAACTGATCAACTTTTACACAATATATATTTTACCGTGTTGTATTGCTGCACAGAAATAGAATTCACTTACTTGCCAAATATAAGTGAAAATCCATGGGATGAATCTATGCAAGAATTTCAAATATCGCTAGTTTGCGTCTATCAATTATCTGGCCAGCGAATGATGTAAAGTGGAATTTCTACGTTGATCTGTTATCTAAGGGGGGCAACAGGAGATGCTAAGAATAGATGGGGACATGAGAAACTTTGACAGAGTTTTCTTTCTTATGGGATCTCTGGACGGCAATTTTTTGCTGGGATCTAAACCTGCCAGAAACCAAAGAGAGAAGCCGGCCCCCTGGCCTCTTCCGTATCTTCGCCAATTCGCTGGCTGCATGCGTATCAGCTTTCCTTCCCCCGTTCCGCTCCTTGGCAGCGAATCGGTTCCGTGTTCCTATAACCCGAGGATGCGAAATCGTTTCAGGGACCATCTACTGATCTTTGATAGCATGCCGCCCGTCCGTTGCCTAATCTCCACCAGTGTACCCTTTTCTCTCTGATCGCTCATTTCTCATCTTGCAGCGGTTTTAGAAGTTTCGCGCCGTAGATGAAAATACCGACGAGAAACTACTTCTGCAGCTCGGGGATCTGTCCTCAGTCTGTCTTTGATCGTCGTGCCGCATACGAAGTGAGTCCCGGAGAGGAAACTGGTTCGCCTGCTGGCGAAACTGAAAAGTTACACAGACAAAGTTTATCATGGTATTGAGTTCTAAATGTATCATGAAAAGCGTTAAAGTCCCCTTTAATTCATCCATCATAGGATCCGTGAAAATTTCACTTTGTCAGAACTTTAGACGAAACTTCCACAGTACTCGAGTGGTGTTTATGTGAGTCTCGCTGTGCAAAGTTCTTGATTCCACATCTGTTTACTGTAAAATGATCAGCTCTGTATAGAAGTATCAGTTGTATAACTATCTTGTATATAACCTTCTGTAAAAGTTGTGGTATGATCTCTTTTCTTCTGTAAGCAGCGCTCCTATTAAATCACTTGTAGCATGTTGTATGTGTGAGTCCACTACTGATATTGTTTTCCCATGGTATTTACATAATTTCGATAATCAGTCAGGCATTGCTCCCAGACTAACCGAGCTGTTAAATGGTTTAACTTCACCCTTGTGAATGTCCCTAAGTGTTTATGGAAGAGCAAAGGAGCAGCTGTAAACAGTTAGTTTCACCTCTAATGCTCCCAGGGAAAGCAGGCCCTAAACTGGTGTCACTTACAACCGAGCATGATGGACGTAGATATGTGTTAGAAGTGAAGAGTGTGTTTAAAAAAAAACCCCCGCCAGCGAATGGGGTGAGTACTGTTCGTATGTTTCGGACCGGTATCACAAACACGTTCATTCATCTTGTGTGCAATCAAAGCACCAATGCAGACTGCTTGAATCTGTTGTTTACCAGTTTTATTTGGACGCACACACTGAGGGACAAAACGAAGTAAAAATCATGGGTATGTTGAGACATCATCAATTTTGCAGTGCATACAATGTAGAATCTATAGTCCTGGCACAATCATAAATAATAGTTAAGTACATCAATATTTTCCAAGTTCAATGGTATACATTATATGGCCGCACATCCCCTATCAGAACTTAAACGCGTGTCGAGTGAAAAGGCGGAAAATCCGTTAAGTAACTAAAGTTTGTCTTTCATATTCACAGATTTATCATATTATTGAAACCACGATAAGGGGTTTTAGGTTATCCAAAATTGAGATCTCCTAGCCACTGTCCGAATAATAAGTATAACATGCCGTCCCGTAACATTCTGGACAGTTGGAATCCAAAAAGTAACGATGACTAGGTAACGGTAAACAAGGAGCCTCGATCTATCCCCTTGATGTTGTGCGTGCTCACACTCTCACATTTGGTTAAGTACTGTCATCAGCAGGGAGCCAAAGTTAATATATGAAATAGCAATAACATAATGGGCAATAGCATATCAAATTCAAATCATTAAATGTATATCCTCGTCCTCCTAGAATTTCTACCGTAATCCCAGTATAACCATCACGTAAGACATAGGTTGACTGGACTGTAGCCCGTCATCCTCCTCTCCGCTGATACAAACTTGACCCATTCAAGCGCTTAGCGATCGAAGCAACAAAAGATTCCCCCAGCTATGGTCATAACCGTACCTGAAGGTCATCCAAAAAACCTGTGCGACTATGGGAATTACGCCAGTTTAGTCCGTGAATCATACATGAGTACATCCAGATACATTATAGGAAAGCACTCTAACCCAACTCCTAGTATAGAGACAAGCCAATTCTCCTAAAGAAGTAAAAACCACTGTCGTAAATCATTTTTACTGAGCGAATATTATACCACGCCTCTGAAAAAAATGCCGTAACCCGCCTTTGTCCACGAGAGTAACATCGGAAACATCATCAACGGATCTACGAACAAGACCCCCCCAACCTCCCTTACTGTTCCGGGCTACCCACAGGAGCGCGTAACAAGTAGCATATAAGATTATCCCTTGTCCGAACCCATCCAAAAATATACGAAATATAGTGACTGATTCTAAACTTGTACTAATAAATATGATAAATACATATTGAATTCAGTGCCATAAACACAATAAGCAAATTAATAATCTATTTTTCTGTTTTCCCTAAAAAAAATAAGTACACCAACAAGGTTGTGCAATATCCTACGGCGCCGGCAATAAATATCACAGAACGATTACTTACCTCCTATAATCAAAGTGTGATATCAAGACATGGATTCTCTCTCTCTTCAAAAATTTCTCTCGGTATCAAAACAAGCTCTTCTTATATACCATAGACAAAAAGCATTTTCATAACACAAAATGAAGTGAATGTTCTATATCTTTTGTTCCATATTTAAATAGCCATATCGATTTTTGTAATATGGTGCGTCAAAATATTGCACGCAACAGAACCCCCACTTAACACAACCCCTACTCGGGAAAAAAATAGTTTGTGGTACATTTTTTTTTTTGTAAATACATCTAGGTAGCAACATACAATATAGGCTCAACATCAACCGCACCAATAACAATGCGCAGAATGATTAAGCATAAGTTTATTAATGACCTTTAAGAGAAAGTACTTTCTCTAAGTATATAAATATATCCAGAGAGGTGTCCCACCTAAACGCATACAACAATATTATTTTAGCAATGACACAAAATTTCCAACATTAGTTACTATACATAAATTTCATCTAAGATATCTTAACATCATGATCATCAAAGACGCTAAATAAAAAACATTGAAAGAAATCAGCGGTGAATAAATATCAAATGAACCGCTAAGTAGTAGTGTTACAATCAATATAAATGTATATATTAGCCATATGTGTGTTACACATATTCAACATAAGAAACAACTGTATAATCAAAGTTGTATAACAGTTATGAATCATGTGGGCATCTAGACAAAATATCTGCCATCACATTTTCTGACCCACGGATAGCTCGCACCGAAAAATGAAATGGCTGTAGAGCAATCGCGTATCGCGTTGATCTCGCGCTCTTCAGATTTTTACTCTGAATAGCCGTAAGAGCTTTCTGGTCAGCTTCCACAATGAAATGCGCGCCCAGAAGAAATCTTTGCAGTTTAAGGATTGACCAAACCATAGCCAATAATTCACGGTCTAGGACCGAGTAATTCTTCTCTGCGGAATTTAATTTCCGAGAAATATACATCACAGGATGCAGAGTTCCAGAGTACTCTTGCATTAGTGCCGCTCCAATCCCGGTGGATGAAGCGTCACTACGAAGAATAAATGTCTTATCCTTAGAAGGCAATACTAGGATAGGTGAAGTAGAAAACATAGTTTTAACCTTATCCAAAGAGGATTGACATTCTTGAGTCCAATGGACTACATTAGGAGACCCTTTCTTTAGCAAGGAAGAAAGAGGTGACATAATGGAGGACAGATTCGGGATGAATCGTCCATAAAATTGTATTAGACCTAAAAGACTTCGTACTTGCTTTTTAGTCTTAGGAATAGAAATGTTAAGTATCTTACTTGTATTATGGTCTTCTGTTTTTAGGAACCCATGACCAACACGGTGTCCTAAGAAAGATATTTCGCTAAAACCAATACATGCTTTCGATGGTTTCGCTGTCAGGTTATGCTCGCGTAAGATAGACAATAGTTCATTTATACCATTATAGTGCTCGTTCCAAGTATCACTGAAAAGACAGATGTCATCAAGATACGCAATGACATCTGAGCGATGAGATAGGATTCGACGCATCATGCGTACAAATGTTGCAGGGGCGTTCATAAGACCGAAAGGCATGAAATTCCATTGGAATAGACCCCTAGGCGTCGAAAAAAGCAGTAAACGGTTTGGCGTGTTCGGATAATGGAACTTGCCAATATCCCTTAGACAAATCGAGTTTAGTAAAGAGAAGAAGTGAGAATTCGATAGTCTCGTAAGTAGCTCTTCTAGTAAAGGCATAGGTTCAACATCAAATTTCGTCACTTGGTTCAATTTGCGATAAACCACGCAAAGACGTATGTTATTGTCTTTTTTTCGTACAATAACCATCGGCGAAGAATATGCTGATGTGGATGGTTCTAGAATTTTTAACTCTATCATCTCAACTAACTCTTTCTCTACCTGTGCTTGAAAATGTATCGGGATAGGATACGGTCTGACTCTTATAGGACTATGGTCAGTAAGAATAATGTCATGTTGAATGACATCAGTTTGACCAGGAATGTCACTAAGGACATCCTGAAATTGTTCTAACATAGTAGAAACTTGTTTCTGCTCTCCTGGAGATAATTCTGGAGAAATTGCAACATCTTTCCATGATTCATTAGAGTGAAGAGGAATCATTGGAAAAGGTAAATTACATCCGAGAAACTCGTTTCCTCATCCTGTATTACTGACAGAGATGAGTACTGTCCATGTTGGACTGGAAAATCGTCCGTTGCCTGGAAAACAGGTTGTAAATAATCAGGACGTTCATGGAATTCCGTGAGCATGTTGATGTGGAAGGGTTTACGCTTCCCGTCAATATCGACGATATAGTCAACATCTCGAGGGAAAACTTTTGTGATATTTATAAGTCGACTTCTACGTGGGAACCTTTCCAAGAAATGAAGAAGTCTAGTTATTCCGCCTACAAAGGTAGCAAGACAAATGCTTTGTCTCATTATTTGAGCGTCTGGACAAAGTACCCCACATTGAGCGAAACATCTCTTTTTATTGGCAGAAATTCCCTTGCCTTCTGTTTCGCGCAAATTCAGAAAGAAGCATGTGTTGCCAATTTGCATGCTTCAATAATCTTGTGTCTAAGTGCGATGACATATTCATAAGAGGATTTTGTGTGTCATTCGACAATATTATCAGCAGGTTTGTTATAAGATCATGAAGTAAGGACATAGGACCTCGCGGTTTCGCGCCAAAGACAAGTTCAAAGGGAGAAAATCCTGTTATGTTGTGTTCGGTTGGACTCGACCTCTCTATATGCAAAGAGAGCCGCGGGTAAAAACCCTATCCCAATCACTGAGGATGATCGTTTTCTGTTATTTTAATACCTAAGTAGGTTTTTTTACATCAGATTTTGTTTCTATTCAGCAAACGTGATCCACCATCCCCATGTGGACATTAGGATGATAAATACTACTCAGCGATCTCTCTATCTTCAGAGTCGACATTACTTGAGACATGGTATCCGATATGAGTTGGGTACCTTGGTCGTATAATCTTTGTGCTGGAAACGCCAGACGAGAAAATATACTATAACCAAAAGAGCATCTGCGACATCAGCAATAGTAGTTATGCTCTTTAGAGGGAACAGCCTCCGGGCCAACGTGTGGCACATATCACAATAATCAACACACGTCAAAATAAATTGGTGTCCTCTAGCAGAGCTACTTTATCTTTAAATAGGACCAAATGATGTCTAGTTCGCCATTTTTTGATTGAATATGTGAAATGGCCGAATGGGAATTGTCTGCAGCAGCCCTGAATAGGTGCATCATGGGCGTGGACCTCTGGATTTAATCGTCTTGACATACTTTACAAGAATCGACAATAGAGATTCGTATGTCCTTATTCACAGCAGGCCAAAAGAAAGATTGAAGAACTCTAGCTTTAGTACGGGAAAAACCCATATGTCCAGCACACTGCGAATCATGAGCGTGCTGTAAGATTTTAACTCTCATATTTTTAGGCACAAAGGATTTGAGAGAATGAATGGACTTAGCGGAGTATCTTCACTTGTACCATAATACGTACAAGTACGCCATTCTTCATCGTAATCCAAGATTTAACGATATTAGTATCCTTATTCGGAATCACCTTTTGTTGCCAGAGTAAAGAATTTTTTTTTAGAGTAGGATCATCATTCCTGCTGTTTTTTAATAAAGGAATCATGGGAAAATCTCCCAAGGGCATCATCTTGGATCTGCGCATCATTATCTTCAGAATGTGAAGATTGTGGCGTATTCAGAGCTTGAGCCCTAGTGATTACTGCATTAGCAGATTGCATATTAACATTTTCCCAACTAGAAATTTGCTGTGGAGTGCATTCTTTCACTCCATGAATGCGACCGATGATAAGATCAGCGATCGGATTCGGCAAGAGACATGCTTGCACCTCTCCTGTAAAGAAAGGGCGTAAGCAATATATTGATAAATGTAGGCAGTGTGGAGTTAGTACATTCTCCAATGTGTGGCCACCCAAATGTAATACACCATTTGACTACATTTGCCTGTAGCTCGAGAAGGATGTACGAGTGATTGCCTCACTCCAATGGTAGTGCACCCCGAATCGAAAAGAATTGATACCGGAGTACCAGCTATTAGGCCCCTATTAAAGACAAGAGCACCCCTTCCATTATGCGCAATTGACGCATGGAGAGCGGTAAGCGGGTGACCGCAGCTTAAAGTAGAAACTGTGGTTGGATCGAATAATGTTTTGCATTGCGAACACTCAGATGCTCTAGCAAAATCGAAAGCGGAATTTGCTTACATGTTGTTTTAGTTGGATGTCTTTCATTTTTAGAATCTTCATTAATGTCTGATTATGCGGTGAACCGGTGTGAAGTCTCCTGGTTATGTGCAGAGTTATCGCCCTGGTAAATAAGATTTTACCATGTCTTTTGTGTTGTGATCTACCCCACTCGGTTATAATTGTCCTCTATAAATTATTAAATGCCTCAGTATTTAATAGTAACCCCTCATACTAGGAATTAGACAACATAATAAATACATGATTGGGTGGCGTGGCGATAATGCAGGTGCATGAATCATTATATTTGAGTCGGGGCTGCAGTCATATGGGTTAATATTTTGAGTCCTACCCATGAAGCACTTATAGGTAGCTTCCCCTATTTGCAACTACCCTATTCCGATACTTTCTTAATCAATTAAAGGGTACCCCCTCGCGTGTCGAGGACCTATCGTAGTGCCCGATTTCCTGGATTTCTGCGAATACGTGAACCCCAGAATATATAGTGGTTTTATACGTTTTGGTTTATTTATTACTTTAATCCCATAAACCACTTAAATCTATGCAAAATCAAACAATTTATGTATATCAGGTCTCGTTGGTGAAATAAGAGGGTGAGTACAATTCTAGATTATAATCCTGTTTTGTGCCCAGAAAGCAACTGGCATACTCTCTATTTAATGTATAGAGTTACTACTAAGAATCATGTCAGGTGTGATTGCCGGTTGAGCATCTACATCGGTCACAATATTTCTTACCATTTTGCTTTTAATGTTACTACAGGAATGTAGCGCTCATGTAAGAACCTCCCTAATGTTAATCTAAAATTTAATATGAATTACCGGAAGCCCATGAACCATATTGACTCTATAGCAAAATATAGTCCAGTAAGAACGCCACAAATTGTATTTCTTCTCTTTTTTGGCTAAATTCCAATCCATCGTGAAAGTGTAAATTTACGAGTGCTTTTGAGATTAAATCTCCTGAGAAATTCTAGCACCTACCCTCAGGTCTCCGATTGGTGTGTTTTAAGACAAAAGGACGATAACCTTTCCTCAGTACAGCTGAAGACTATCGTCTTATACATAGCAGCTCTAGACTAATACAGCATCAAAATAATTATCCTTGTTCGGGGGCCATTCTTCGACTAGAAATATAAACTTACTACAGAACCTCCATCCTTATTAAGATTTATCCCCCTGAGCAACTGATTATCCACAATACATGTTGAGTAATTGGATGCAACATTTATTAGGACCCTCGACACAGCCCGTATCAGAATCTATCAAGTCCAGAAATGCGTAATAATCATCACTGGCATGAGTGTTGCATACGACTGGGTAACCTGTGACGCTTGCTAACACACAGAATGGCTTTACCATTAGCCACTAGATGCTGACTTAGATACATTAAACTCACTACATGTCAATGTATTAATTTTCTCTCTAACTCAAATTCAAAATTTCTCGTCGAATAGCTTTATTTCACTCTTCTCTTCTCTAATCTAAGTCTTCTCTGTTTCTGCAGCAGCTTCTACATTATCTTCTGTTCATGCAGCAACATCTAATTTTGTTCTGATTCTGCAAGTCAACTTCTAATATTTTTTTGTTCAGCTGCAGCAAATAGTCAGCTTCTAAGTTCTTTCCCATCCCTGAGTTCTGCATCAAAATCTCCTATTCCTCCACTTGCATCTGCAAATTCTTTAGTCATGCGAGCGCAGTAATCATCTCCTTTTAATACATAATCTATTTTTCTTCAGCTATAGCTTTCCTCTCTTTCTTTGCGCAGCTAATTCTCGTGTTTGCGTGCATATTTCTTGAAACGCACAAATTACAAAAATCGAAATTGCGTAATTAATGATGAAAAAAAATAAAGACATACATTCTTTCATTATATGTTATTGTACTGAAAATGCTGTTCTAAATAAAATCGAGAGAATCCAAGTTTGTATTTATATCACACTTTTGAATATAGGAGTAATCGATCTTGATATTTTGATATCCGGCGCACGGATATATTTGCACTTACGTTATTTGTAACATATATTTTATTATTTAGTGTCCATAGAAATAAGGATTAACTTTGCTTTATTTATGTTTTAATATGGCCTCGACTTTCATTATGTATTTACAATATTATCTAGATACAGAGTGGATTGAATCAATACATCTCCCTATATTGTTATATTTTGGATGGTTAGGCGGGACTAAGATTTCTTATTATTCCCGGTCTATCGGAAGGTATGATTATTTTGTCTTGACAAAGTCGTAGATATGAGGTATTTATCCGATGTCTCCTGTATGAAATAATGACTGGTGTACGCACTTTTCAAAGGGCTTGTGAGATTCTTAAGGAAATATGATTCAATAAAGTTGGTTTTTTCCTTCAAAAAGGAGATGGTTATCGTCTACATAGATTTATGTTATAGAGACTCTCCCTATGAGGTACGGTACCCATGTATAATTCGGAACTCCCTTTGTATTTGCCACAGAACCCCCTATATTGTATGACAATCTCATGTCGTGATTTCGACCTAGAGATTGAACATTGGTGCATTCGTATCCGACTAGTGTCTTGTTTTGTGTATCGACCGAATGTATGACCCAGACTTTTCCTACATGCCGGTTATGGCTTACGTGAAATTAACCTGACAACACCGTAAAGCTTGTAATGGAAAACATAGTAATGAAATCATTTATATAATACACCAATTATAGTTAATTCAACTCTGGCTGTGACTTAAATTCCTCCATTCCCAATGAATTGATTGTGAACGACAAACTCATGTGTGTAGAGCAGCCATGTTAGAGTTACGTGTGTCCTCATATGAAATTTTGATACACTGCAAAGAAATGAACAGATTATTTTTTTATATAATCCAAATATCAGGACCAGTAGACAGAGGAAGCTCTCAATCCTGCCTAGAAACCCCCCC
Organism: Oreohelix idahoensis; assembly: GCA_024509875.1. Classification (NCBI taxonomy): domain Eukaryota; kingdom Metazoa; phylum Mollusca; class Gastropoda; order Stylommatophora; family Oreohelicidae; genus Oreohelix; species Oreohelix idahoensis. The sequence continues at coordinate 22,482 of JAMPIV010002847.1, forward strand.
ATTTCCGTGTGATTTTCATAATATATACTACACAAACTATGGCGACGTCAAGTAACCTTTAGGTTTATTAAATCCATGCTGCCTTTTTTTCTTTTTTTTTTTTTTTTTTTTTTTTTTTTATTTTTTTATTATTTTTTTTTGTGTCACCTGACGCGTTTAGTCACTGACGTCGTTTAAGTCGATAAGGGGATGCGGCCATAATGTATACATGAGCATTTGAACTTTATGATGTACTGCCACATTATTCATTGTCTGAAATGTGGTCCATAGACTTCAGATCTGTCTATGTATACCTACAAAATTGAATATGTCAACATACCATAGATGTTACTGACGTATGTCCCAGTTTTGCATACTTCGTCGTGAATAAATGAGGTAAACAAAAGATTCCCATTCAGTCTGCATTGGTGCCTTGTAGACACAAGTGTATGAGTGGTATATAATTGTCAGTACACACACGAACAGTTAACACCGATTCGCGGTTAATCACACGTCTACCACTATCTACTGCAGTTACATACACCACATCCTGCGTCGGTTGAAGTGACCATCGATTTTATAGTTGGGCCTGCTTCCCCTGAGAGTCCTTTGCTCCTTACCCTAACTCAGGACTAGGTGTGAGTTTTACCCATATTTACAGCTGGTAGTAGACTGGAATGCATGCCTGATCTCAACAACAACACACCAGACTCCTTTCCTCTCCAGCTACAGAGCAATGACAGACTGACACTTTACAGTGAGAGTAAACAAAAGAATAAGAATATTAATAGAAACTTTTGCCAGTGGCAGTGCGAAGCCAGATTCTCATGGGTCCAGCTTACGCAGTTTTGTAGGTTAGAATTCACAGTTTACAGCTTAAATCAACTGAAGGATCATTTGTCTTCGAACACAATCATACACCAATAGGGACAGCTTTATACAGTCGATGTCAGCTTGTACCATGTATTACCGATAGGATGCTGTAGTTCACTAGGCGTCAGCGCTGTGTTTGAACAGTGTTTCGCTTTGTAACAGACAGTAGTTTACACCATCAGGACTGCGGTCATCAAGTGTAGAATTTGTAACTCTGGAGCAATATTGTTGACATTTTGTCACAACGTAAAGAAGGATATCACAGATGTTTGTTGAAACATAATACGATGCTAGAGTGTTCATTCGTTTGGATCTTTCTTTTTGCATCAATCAGAGAAAAATTGAACAGATGGTACGGTTATAGATTTCAAATATTAAAATTTTTAGTGAATAATAATGTGGCTTAAGATTATAATTGAGTGTTTAACAATAAACCTTTTGTGCCCTGCTTTACCAAACAACTAATTACCTGCCACAACCAATGTCCATTCATGACATAAATTATGTTATGTAATGCTATAAGCTATATATTATGCATACATGATTATTTGTTAATGTATTAAAATTAAGTTAAATGACTGCTGTGTTGACTAAGTACATAGGTTGCCGATTGACCATTGGTACCTGTGGGACTAGTCTACTTCGTATAGGTACAACATTTGAGAAACACGACTTACAACTTTCACGAGATGGATTGAATTATCCAAAAACAGAGAAAACTTTAAGTCTGAGGGGTACTTACGTGATATATATTGCTAAGAGAACAAGGGTCATGTCTTCTTAAAATATAATACATTCCTAGAGTTTACTCAACATGAGCGTAAACCATGGTACAACTAAAAGCAAACTATGGAAAGAATATAGTGACCAGTAATGCCACGGCACCCCCTGACATAGATTCCTTAGAAACTTCTAACATCTTAAATGAAGAGTATGCCAGTTTTGCAATCGTCAAACAGAATATAATCAGTAAATACTACACACAAAAAATATCCAAGGAGCTAAAAAACTCAATATAACGAGCGTGATGATTATGATCATGAATATTATGATTCAAACCCAAATAGGGGTTATAACAGAGGCAATAATAATTATAGAGACAATTATAACCGAGGTAGATCACAACACAAAAGACATGGTAAATCTTATTACAAGGCTAACTCTGCACAACAGGAGTTCCACGACACCGATAATCAGAATAATGATAAAAAAGACTCCATGCGTCAATTGCGCATAATGGAAGGGGTGCTCTTGTCTTTAATAGGGGCCTAATAGATGGTACTCCGGTATCAATTCTTTTCGATTCGGGGTGCACTACCATTGGAGTGAGGCAATCACTCGTAAATCCTTCTCGAGCTACAGGCAATATAGTCAAATGTGTAACATTTGGTGGCACATTGGAGAAGTACTCCACTGCCATTATCAATATTGCTACGCCTTTCTTTACAGGAGAGGTGCAAGCATGTCTCTTGCCGAATCCGATCGCTGATCTTATCATCGGTCGCATTCATGGAGTGAAAGAATGCACTCCACAGCAAATTTCTAATTGGGAAAATGTTAATATGCAATCTGCTAATGCAGTAATCACTAGGGCTCAAGCTCTTAATATGCCACAATCTTCACATTCTGAAGATAATGATGCGCAGATCCAAGATGATCCCTTGGAGATTTCCCACGATTCCTTTATCAAACAGCAGGAAGATGATCCTACTCTAAAGAAATTCTTTACTCTGACAAAAAAAAGGTGATCCGAATAAGGATACAAATCGTAAATCTTGGATTACGATGAAGAATGGCGTACTTGTACGTATGGTACAAGACTCCGCTAAGTCCATTCATTCTCAAATCCTTGTGCCTAAAAATATATGAGAGAGTTAAAATCTTACAGCACGCTCATGATTCGCAGTGTGCTGGACATATGGGTTTTTTTTCCCGTACTAAAGCTAGAGTTCTTCAATCTTTCTTTTGGTTTTGGCCTGCTGTGAATAAGGACATACGAATCTATTGTCGATCTTGTAAAGTATGTCAAGAGATTAAATCCAGAGGTCCACGCCATGATGCACCTATTCAGGCTGCAGACATTCCCATTCGGCCATTTCAAAAAATGGCGATAGACATCATTGGTCCATTTAAGATAAAGTCTGCTAGAGGACACCAATTTATTTTGACGTGTGTTGATATGTGCACACGTTGGCCGGAGGCTGTTCCTCTAAAGAGCATAACTACTGCTGATGTCGCAGATGCTCTTTGGTTAATATTTTCTCGTCTGGGGTTTCCAGCAGAAATATTATATCCGACCATGGTACCCAACTCATATCGGATACCATGTCTCAAGTAATGTCGACTCTGAAGATAGAGAGATCGCTGAGTAGTATTTATCATCCTATGTCCAATGGGATGGTGGAACGTTTGAATAGAACTCTGAAAAAACCTACTAGGTAAGATAACAGAAGATCATCCTCAGGATTGGGATAGGGTTTTACCCGCGGCTCTCTTTGCATATAGAGAGGTCGCCAACGAACATACAGGATTTTCTCCCTTTGAACTTGTCTTTGGCGCGAAACCGCGAGGTCCTATGTCCTTACTTCATGATCTTATAACTGCTGATAATATTGTCGATGACACAAAATCCTCTTATGAATATGTCATCGCACTTAGACACAAGATTATTGAAGCATGCAAATTGGCAACTGCTTCTTCTGAATTTGCGAAACAGAAGGCAAGGGAATTTGCCAATAAAAAGAGATGTTTGCGTCAACTTTGTCCAGGTGACAAAGCATTTGTCTTGCTACCTTGTAGGGAAAATAGACTTCTCATTTCTTGGAGGGTCCGTACGATATAATATCAAAAGTTTCCGATGTTGACTATATCGTCGATATTGACGGGAAGCGTAAAACCTTCCACATCAACATGCTCACGGAATTCCATGAACGTCCTGATTATTTACAACCTGTTTTCCAGGCAACGGACGATTCGCCAGTCCAACATGGACAGTACTCATCTCTGTCAGTAATACAGGATGAGGAAACGAGTTTCTCGGATGTAAATTTACCTTTTCCAATGATTCCTCTTCACTCTAATGAATCATGGAAAGATGTTGCAATTTCTCCAGAATCATCTCCAGGAGAGCAGAAACAAGTTTCTACTATGTTAGAACAATTTCAGGATGTCCTTACTGACATTCCTGGTCAAACGGATGTCATTCAACATGACATGACATTATTCTTACTGACCATAGTCCTATAAGAGTCAGACCGTATCCTATCCCGATACATTTTCAAGCACAGGTAGAGAAAGAGTTAGATGAGATGATAGAGTTAAAAATTATTGAACCATCCACATCAGCATATTCTTCGCCGATGGTTATAGTACGGAAAAAAAGACAATAACATACGTCTTTGCGTGGATTATCGCAAATTGAATCAAGTGACTAAATTCGATGCTGAACCTATGCCTTTACTAGAAGAGCTACTTACGAGACTATCGAATTCTCACTTCTTTACTAAACTCGATTTGTCTAAGGGATATTGGCAAGTTCCACTATCCGAACACGCCAAACCGTTTACTGCTTTTTTCGACGCCTAGGGGTCTATTCCAATGGAATTTCATGCCTTTCGGTCTTATGAACGCCCCTGCAACATTTGTACGCATGATGCGTCGAATCCTAGCTCATCGCTCAGATGTCATTGCGTATCTTGATGACATCTGTCTTTTCAGTGATACTTGGAACGATCACTATAATGGTATAAATGAACTATTGTCTATCTTACGCGAGCATAACCTGACAGCGAAACCATCGAAAGCATGTATTGGTTTTAGCGAAATATCTTTCTTAGGACACCGTGTTGGTCATGGGTTCCTAAAAAACAGAAGACCATAATACAAGTAAGATACTTAACATTTCTATTCCTAAGACTAAAAAGCAAGTACGAAGTCTCTTAGGTCTAATACAATTTTATGGACGATTCATCCCGAATCTGTCCTCCATTATGTCACCTCTTTCTTCCTTGCTAAAGAAAGGGTCTCCTAATGTAGTCCATTGGACTCAAGAATGTCAATCCTCTTTGGATAAGGTTAAAACTATGTTTTCTACTTCACCTATCCTAGTAGTACCTTCTAAGGATAAGACATTTATTCTTCGTAGTGACGCTTCATCCACCGGGATTGGAGCTGCACTAATGCAAGAGTACTCTGGAACTCTGCATCCTGTGATGTATATTTCTCGGAAATTAAATGCCGCAGAGAAGAATTACTCGGTCCTAGACCGTGAATTATTGGCTATGGTTTGGTCAATCCTTAAACTACAAAGATTTCTTCTGGGCGCGCATTTCATTGTGGAAACTGACCAGAAAGCTCTTACGGCTATTCAGAGTAAAAATCTGAAGAGCGCGAGATCAACGCGATACGCGATTGCTCTACAGCCATTTCATTTTTTCGGTGCGAGCTATCCGTGGGTCAGAAAATGTGATGGCAGATATTTTGTCTAGATGCCCACATGATTCATAACTGTTATACAACTTTGATACAGTTGTTTCTATGTTGAAATGTGTACACATATGTAATATATCATATATTGATTGTAACACTACTTAGCGGTTCATTGATATTTATTCACCGCTGATCTTTCAATGTTTTTTCGTCTTTGATGATCATGATGTTAAGATATCTTAGATGAAATTTATGTATAAACTAATGTGGAAATTGTGTCATTGCTAATATTGTAGTATGCGTTGGTGACACCTCTCTGGAAATATTTATACTTAGAGAAAGTACTTCTCTAAGGTCATAAAACTTATGCTTATCATCTGCGCATTGTTATTGGTGCGTTGTGAGCCTATTGTATGTTGCTCCTAGATGTGTTTCAAAAAAAAAATGTACCATTTTTTTTTCCCGAGGGGTGTGGTAATCTGTTGCGTGCATATTTTGACGCACATATTACAAAAATCGATATGGCTATTTAATATGGGAAAAATATAGACATTCATTCATTTGTGTAAAAAAATGCTGTCTATGGTAAAAGCGAGAGAATCCATGTTTTGATTCACACATTTGATTATAGGAGTAATCGTTCTTGATATTGATCCGGCGCATGGATTGCTCTTACGTTTGTACTTATTTTTTAGGGCCAGAAAATATATTAATTTGCTTATTATGTTTATGGCCTGAATTCATATGTATTTTTTGGATGGGTAGGCGGGACTAGATTCTTGTTATTCCGGTCTAGCGGAAGTATGAGTTGTCTTGACAAGTCGTGATGAGTTCCGATGTACCGTGATAATGGCGGGTACGCACTTTTCATAGGGCTGGTAGATTCTTAAGGAAATATGATTCATGAAGTGGTTTTTCTTCTAAAGGAGATGGTATCTCTACTATAGTTTATGTTAGAGACTCTCCTAAGGTACGGTACAATGTATAATTCGGACTCCATGTATTGCCAGACCCTATTTTGATGATCTCATGTCGATTCGACCTAGATGGAACATTGTGCTTCGTATCGCTAGGGTCGTGTTTTGTATCGACAAAGATGACAGACTTTCCTCCAGCGGTTATGGCTACGTGAATTAACCTGATCACCGTAGAGCTGTATGGAAACATTTATGAAATCATTTATATACCCATTATAAATTAACTCTGGCTTATATTCTCCTTCCTATGAATGAGTGAACGACAACTCAGTGAGGCGGCCATGTTAGATTTCGGTCATCATATGTTTTGATCACTGCCAAGAGAACAGATTAACGATTATTTATTTATCTCCTATTATCGTACATTGACAGAGACATCCCAATCTTCCTAGATACCCCCTCTTTCGTGGTTTCATAATATATACTACAAACTATGGACGTCAAGTAACTTTAGTTATTTATCGATCTGCCTTCACTGACGCGTTTAGTCAGATAGGGGGATGCGGCCATAATATATCATGACATTGAACTTTTGATGTACTGCCCATTATTTCTGAATGTGTCATGACTTCAGATCTGCTATGTATACCTACAAATTGATAAGTCAACATACCATGATGTACTCGTATGTCCCAGTGTGTACGTCTGAATAAATTGAGTAAACAAAGATTCCAGCAGTCTGCATTGGTGCCTTGTAGACACAAGTGTATGAGTGGTTATATTGGTCAGCACACGAACAGTACACCATTCGCGGTAATCACACTCTACAATTCTACTTCATACATACACCATCCTGCGTCGGTTGGAGTGACCAAGTTTAGGGCCTGCTTCCCCTGGAGCCTTTGCCTTCCCTAACTCAGGACTAGGGTGAGTTACCCATTTACAGCTGGGTAGACTGGAGCATGCCTGATCTCAACAACACACCACTCTTCCTTACAGAGCATACAGAACATGACACTTTACAGAGTGTGAAAGAAGAAAAGAAAACTTTTACACTAATGCTTTTTCATATTGAGCAAACATGCCCATATGTTCTAAGTCTTTCCCCAGTCAATATCAATGGGATTTTTCCTTGTGCAAATCAAGTAAATCTAATGTAGACACATATTTGTCATCTTCCCTAAATCAGAAACCAGAAAAAGTAAATAAAATTTACCTTTTATTTCACTTTAAATTGGATACAAGACTATACCATAGACTTAGTCTTAAGTGAAAACTTGGTAAAGGTTGTTTACTATAACATACCCAATGAATAAACTTGATACCTGTTGACCAACAATAACTGTATCTCAAATACTGTGGGAGACAAGCCTTACAAAAAAAATAATGTCTTATAGTATACCTCAAATGTAAAATCAAATGATCACTTGAGTACCTTGGAAAATAATATTTCCCTTTACCAATCACTTTGGGAGACAAGCCTTATAACACAAGGACTTGTACATTTTTGTTTTGCATAACAAATAACAATCATAAAGTAATGATCTGTTACTATACTATAAGTGTATCCCATAAACCACTATAATGTCATTGTCAACCTAAAGACAATACAAAAGGACAAACAAGAAAAGACAAACTGAAAACCATTTGCAGAGATCAAATTAAATTAAATAGGAGAAATGAAAAAAATGATCACAGAATCCGTGATGATAACTGCAATACATTGATAACAAGGACAAATAAACGCCACACTGTATAAACACATAAGGGTGTAAAGAAATCAAAATGAAAGGAAATGAGACCTACAATTATACAAAAACAAATCAAAACAAAACTAAGGAACACAAAATTACCTTAACAAAAACAACGAAGAAAAGAACACCTCCATCACAACTAACAGAAAATAGCAGCAAATTGTTTGCTACAAATTTCCCAATTAAGAAAATTTGTACCTATGGAATACTAGTTACCAGCCCAAATGTTCATTCGGCATTACCTTGTACTTAGTCCACACAGAAACATAAACTTAATTTATATACATAACAAATAACATAAAGCATTTGCATATAGCATTTTTATTTTTATTTTTATATTTTATTGTTGCAATCAATCCACACTCCAGAAGATGCAAGTTTAATGGGTACCACATACTTTTTAGACTTACCACTTTCCCCAGTAACTTAGGATTTAATTTTAGGGGGGGGTGGATTACACTGATCCAAATTTTTTGGGGTGTTTTTGAGCAGTAAGGTGGGCAGATATTACGATGTGGGACTTTGCACTTTCGTGTTCTCAACGACTTTAAATATTTCTTTGGATAGAGCATCCCCTGTTTAGAAATCATCAACAGTACTGCCAGGAAGATCCCTATAGCTTCCTCGGACATGGTTTGGTTACCACATTTTTTGTGTCCGTTCATACATTTACCCCAGCTGATAACCCCGCATTTATCAATGGGGACGGGGGTTTGGTTTTTTTATGAAGGTCAAATGAAATTTACACGTATAGACCCCCTAATGCATTGCACATGTGGTATCAATACAAATTGATCTTTTAGCTTACACAGGGTGATTCTCCCCACCGCCACTAAAATAAGGTGAGGACCAACAGAGGACAGGGTGAACAATAGGGGGGGAACAGTTTCTTCAGTTACGAAGTAGGGAAGTAAAAAGGTTTACAAGTATCACCCTGTAAGTCTGTAACAAACCCGCAGGGGTGGTGTGTTGTACACCGGGGAAGCCCCTTCAGGGTGTTATGCTTCAGTATACCCCAATCACTCGGCCCTAAGATGTTTTTTGTGACTCCACCTCTACGTCCATGGTGTGTAGTTGGAGATCAGGCATGCTCCTCCCACAAGTCTACGAGGCCACTAATACTCCGGCCCAAATTCACGGGGAACTAAGTGAGGGTAGGCAGGTGGTTCCAGCTGTGTATGATACCCAGTTGGGGGCGTGTAAGGTGGTATCTACAGGGGGAATGACCCTACTGATACGCTGGTTAAATTCACGGGGGATGTCACGATGGAGGTAGCTATGGGTACAAGCATGTGGATACACTTATCTGTTTAGGGCAGCGCAATAATTTTTCAGGGGGTCTGAAAAATCTAAAACAAAATACATTCATTTGGGTATTTTTTATAAATTTGAGGTATAAAGCAGGATCGCTGAATCTTGGTTTCATTTTTATTGGGAAGTACACTCCTAAAAAATTTCAATGTCATTGAACATACAAAAAATATCATTCCGCATATCTATTTTGCAGTCATTTTATACATAGTGGATAACAATATAAAATAATCAATAAAATATGAAATAATATATAGTACAAAGACCTCCTAACTGTACTAAGGGGGGGGGGGGTTGAGCCCACCTAGTCAGGTTATCGGTAGTAAATGGTCCCTGTAAAAAAATTTTTTTCACATTTTTTAATAGGGGGCAATTAGTTAGAAACTTACAAATAAGGGGGAAGGAACAAAACATATTTTGATGACCGTTAAAAAAGTGAAGAATGGGGGGTGAACGTTACCTCCATTTTTCTTTAGGGGGGGGTGGTGGTCCAAAAAAATTCAAGGCATGGAGGAGTCCTACGTTGTGGTGGGAGGGTGGAGGTTCGTTTTTTGGGTTATAAATTGAATTTAATAAATTTTTCCATAAAGTCCTGATCGTTTACGTTGATCCAGGTTTAATTCAAAAGTAATACCTACCGTGTGTATGGAACATAAAAATGTTCAATCCATTAACAAGGGTGTCGATCACCAAAACAACAGGGACAACCTAGCGATACGCTAAGCACAAAATAGTTCCATCTAGGTCGCTAATCGACATGTGATCATCAAAACAATATTTAAATCCACTTATAACACATGAAAAGTCAGTATAAAATTGTACCGGTTACCTGTAGATTATTAACACATAAATATTTTTATAAAATACTAGTTTAGAATATCATGCAATGTCCTAAATTTAGAAGTAAAAACATACTTAAAAACAAAAATAATTTGTCGATACAAATTTGACCCTTAAAAAGCACAAAATACCTAAGTGCAACCGACCATTAGATGTGAAAAATGCGTGGGGAATCAATACATGGTACCATTTTCCGGGTACATCTAGTAAAAAAACTCATAGGAAAAACTACTTTCGTAAATCATAGTTTAGCTGAGAAAGGACGTAATAATCTATGAATTCCGCTAGAGCGGCAATAACAAGAATATAGCCCCCTGCTCTAGCCATCCAAAATATACAATATAGGTACTGATTCAAAAAAAAAATGGTTCCCAAAAACTAATAATATGTAAAAAAATATGAATCAGGCTTTACATAAACATTTAATGGGGGGCAAATTATAACTATTTTCTACTAAAATAGAAAAGGGGGGGTGGGGGGTACAAATAAAGGGTATCAAAAAAAAAAGCCGAATTAATATCAAGAACGATTACTCCTATAATCAACAAAAAATAAAAAATTATGGATTATCTAGCTTGGTGACAAGACAGCATTTTCATAAACACACAAAATGAATGAATGTCTATATCTTTTCCCATAATTAAAAAGCCCTATCTGAAAAACAAATATGTGCTTCAAAAAATGCACGGGAATGTGTAAATGCGGCCCTTGAATTAAACGAAAATGAGGAAAAAAATCGTGTTGCACGGGTAATTTCATTTGTTTTCATGTAGTTCTGTAACACAAAGCCTGTGGGTTGAATCATGCCTTTTCATTCAAAAGCAGCCCATGGTCGGTCTCATACCTCAAAAAAAAAAAAACGGAGGAAAATCCATAAAAAAAAAAAAAAACAGGAAAAAATAAGCGTTCTCGGCATCAAAAAAAAAGAATAAAAAATAAAAGTGGTGCGTTTGTTAATGTGCTTGAGGTATAAAATGGTATATATATATGGGTAATAATATAAATATAAATATAATATATATAATAGATAAATGTGGATAAAAAAATGCGGGGTAAATATAAACATAATATATATATGTGTGTGTGTTTATATAAATATACACACATACATACAAACACACATAGAGCCACGCTAGCACCGAGGTTGGTGCACTGGCTTCCTAGCTCGGTTGTCCATGGTTTCAAATCCCCAGTTGAGGTGGGCCCGGATATTTGTAGACCGCAAACGGCTCTGGGGTCGACCCAGCCTCAAGAAATTGGGTACCAGGCAACTCTGGGAAGGTTAAGGCGGCCGGCGTGAATGCTGACCACATCACTCCTAGTGTGCCATGGATGGTCGAGAAAAATATATGCGCGAGGGTTACCTTCCGGACCACTTATTTCTGTTTGAGCGGAGGGTGGTTGAATGTTTTTTTTTTTTTTTTTTGTAACGAAGGTTGTGGGACAATGGGGGATGGGGGGAGAGGTTTAAAAATGGCCAAACATTGCATGACGTCATATGTGGACGACCCCTTGGATATAGTGTGGAAAAGGGGGTAATGAAAATAGATAATGTCATATTAGGGCCAAAGAACATTAGCCTAGATTGCAGCTACGGGGCCTTCGTCACGGACAAACGAACAAAACCTGTGAGGAAGATAGTGATAAACAAGTTCAAGATATAACAAAAATTATAATGATGCAATATGCAAATGAAAAGTGATGGTGTTGCTCTCGTGAATTCCAGTACGAAGAAAATTAGATGAGGGAGGGTAAGAAAATGGCGAGGTGAATACAAATAAAAACAAGGAAATAAAAAGAGGAAATCTGGCGAATGACTTGTCTTTGCCTTTTTTAATTATTACATTAATCAAAATAGTATGTCCGAAAGAACATTATAAATGTATGTTATTAGTGTTTTAAATGCACATAATGGCATGTAAGGATGTATTCTTTGTAATTAGTGGCTCAAAAGAAGAAATAAGGGGCTAAAGCCACTGCGTGGGATAAATCGTAATAACCAAAACCCTGTGTCCTAAAGTGAACGCAGGCGCGGCCGAACGAGGAATTTTTATTATAAATGCGGTATTAAGTGTTTTAAATGTTTTAATGTGAAAATACCATTTATTGTTGCCAGATATTTAAATTTTAAAAAAAATTATCTTCATAGCCTTTTACAAAAGCGGCGTGGTTATAGGTCTTGCAGTAAAACTGATGATATTATAAAAATGAATGACAAATTCGCATGTCATTTTGATAGATGTAAGAATAATCTGTATCATACGGACCAGGGGTGGAGAACTAGGCGATCTATGGAAGCTGCAATACTGGTCTAAGTTTTGGAAAGAGCCGTCCATAAATTGTTGAAAACAAATTATATATGACGATAAGACTCACCATCATAGAGGGCAGACGCTGGAATTAGGTTGGCCATGTTCTCAGAACGGTAGAATGAAAAAAATTTTTTTTTTTTTACAAAAACACACAAATAGTTGTAAAACGTCTTACAAATAGAAAGGACAAGAAAAACATACGCTGCGGCCACAAGGCCTTCGTCAGGGACAGACAAACAAGATACAGGAGGAAAAAGTTAGAATTAAGTGAAGAGCATGAAACTACAGGTATAAGAGCAAAATACCCCCTTATTGTGTTGTCACTTGTTGCAGCAATGAAGGCTGCAACTAAACCGGAAATCGGAAGTGGATAGTGCATTAAAAGGTTTAAGGTAACCCATAAGATGAATGAGGCGCTATTCCAAGCGGAACCGACTGTTGGCATCCGAGGAACAGGATCTGATGGCTGTCACCTGGATGTCAGTGGCACCGTGGTGGCCAGGGCCATTGAAGTGGATGGCCACAGGTGTGGATTTCAACTGAGAGATGTCGTAGAGGTGTCTGCAGAATCGGTCCCCCAGTCATGTGCCTGTTTGGCCGATGTAAGTAATATTGCAACGTTTGCATATAATAGCATAAATGATGTTGTGTGACTCACATGTGAAGCCATGGGTGATGGTGAACTTGGCCTTACGGAATGACACTGAACATGTTTGCATTACATACTGACATGTCTTGCATCGTGTTCGGTTACATGGCTGGGTCCCAAAATGGTCATCGTTGACGGTTTTCAAACGGCTGTGGACTAGGAGGCCCCTCAAATTGTTATCCCGTTTATATTCCAGCATGGGTGGCCCACTAAACACTTCCCGCACCACTGGGGGGGGGGGGGGGGGGGGGGGGGGGTGAGGGGGGGGGGGGGGGGGGGGGGGGGGGATGGGGGGGGGGGGGGGGGGGGGGGGGGGGGGGGGGGGGGGGGGGGGGGGGGGGGGGGGGGGGGGGGGGGGGGGGGGGGGGGGGGGGGGGGGGGGGGGGGGGGGGGGGGGGGGGGGGGGGGGGGGGGGGGGGGGGGGGGGGGGGGGGGGGGGGGGGGCGGGGGGGGGGGGGGGGGGGGAGGGGGGGGGGGAGGGCCGGGGGGGGGGGGGGGGGGGGGGGGCGGTGGCCGGGGCGGGGAGGGGGGGGGGGGGGGGGGGGCGTGGCGGGGGCGTGGGTTGGGGGGGGGGGGGGGGGGGGGGGGGGGGGGTGGGGGAAGGGGGGGGGGGGGGTGGGGGGGGGGTGTGTGGGGGGTTGGTAGGGGTGGGGGGGGGGTTGGTTGGGGGGGGGGGGGGGGGGGGGGGGGGGGGGGGGGGGGGGGGGGGGGGGGGGGGGGGGGGGGGGGGGGGGGTGGGGGGGGGGGGGGGGGGTTGGGGGGGGATGGGGGTGGGGGGACAACAATGTCAAGGAAGTTAACAGAGACAGTGGAGATGTGAGAGATGAATTGGATCGCAGGGTGAAAGTTGTTGATGAAGTTAATATCAAAGGTGGCTATAGCGCAGCTCACTCAACGCTGCCGAATGGCACTCTGTAATGTTCAAAAAGTATTGTTTTACATGTTTACTCATATACTCATGTTTTCAGAAGGGACCCTGACATCATCACCAGAACTGCTTTGGTGTGGACCCCTGAAGAACGGTGAACAGAGGCAGAGCAAAAAATGCCTGGCGGAGAACAGTGGAGGCTGAGATGCAAAGCATGAACCAGAGTTGGGGCACGGCACGAAGGATGGCCACCAACCGAGCAAAATGGGGACAGTTTGTTGTTGCTCTACAAGACGCCACTAGGCGTGATGGCCATTGACTGCTTTGACAGTCAGGGGCTATGGATCCAAGAAGTAGAAGATAAGACTCACCTACCTAGTAATGTATTGTAGCATCTCCATCGTAAACATGTAAAACAATACTTTTTGAACATTACAGAGTGCCATTTGGCAACGTTGAGCTAGCTGCGCTATAGCCACCTTTGATATAGATGTTCAGGTATAACATCTGCTGTATAACTGACACAGGAGAACAACACCCATACTCTAACATAACAACATAAACGAACAAATGCACCGTGTATTATACATTCAGACACATACACAATCTGCATTCACACACATCTACTCACTTATGCACATGTACTTCTACACAAAAACACCACATTCACACAAGAAGTAGTAAGCCTTTGCCACATATACTGTATTTAAAACTGCTAGTAACTGACATGTATTTTCTAAAAGTCATTCCTTCACTCAACTTCACATAGTGCGTGAGCGTGGACGCTATTGAGCTCAATCTATGTAGTGATGATCAGCTTCAGCTGGACTCTTGCGTCATTCAGGCTCTGGGATCCATTGGCTTCTTGAGGCTTTTCGACTGTAAGGTTAGTTTTTGCCCAAACTTTAGATTAGGCTCATGGATAACTTGATGCAGAAAGAGATTAAAATGAACAGCAGAAAGATTGGGTGAAGATGAACTCGACAACACAAAACATGACATTTTGATAGCTAACCTAACATGAAAAGTGAAAAACACACGCTCAATAAGGTGCAAACCACTAACTTTTTCCATGCCTTATTCTTCACGAAAGACAGCTTACAGAATCCTTTAAGATACGAACTGGCAAAGGATAGAGATATGTCTTGTCAGGATTTCTCCTCTAACTGGTCATTAGATTATGACAACATCAACCACCACAACCGGAATTCAGTGGACTGTGACAGAGCAGCTTGATGATCTAGATTTTGCCACTGACCTTGCCCTTCTATCCTATAACCAAAAACAGATGCAAGACAAAGTGAAAATACTTGATGAGAAGTCATAACAGTTGGATTCGAAAATCCACAGAGAAAAGACAACGATTATGAGAGTAAATAAATGTAGCAAATGATATCCAAACGACACTTAGAGAAACACTCCTACCAAGTGTACGCTCAAACATTTGGCAGCAACGCAGAAAATGTTGGAGGAATGGAACTGATGACAAGAACTAGACAAGCACCAGTGGAACACGAGATGCAAAGAAGATGCTGCAGATGCATAGGACACACACTGAGAAATCCTGTTGATAGAAGAAGGCAAAAGAACACATGGAAAAGAGACAGACTTGAAGGGATGAAGAAGATATGTAATGTAAAGACTTTGAGCTTATGGCACGGCACAGGAAGACTTGGCATACGTTTTTTGAAGGCCTATGCTCCTTGGGGAGTTGAAAGATGAAAGGTGAAAGGTGAAAGAATGGACAATGATATCACCAAAAAAAAAATACAGAAGGCTAGAGGGGTTTTCATTGCATTGACAAATGTATCAAACCAAAAGAAATCAGTCAACAAAACAATATGAATTTTCAATGTGAATGTCAAGACAGTTCTATTAAATGGCTTTGAAACACATAAGGGATAATGGAGAAGTTAAATGCTTTCCTGAATGGGCCTTTGTACAGAATAAGATTAAAATGGTATGGACAATGGTATATATTGTGGAACTGATAGAGCAAGAGGTTGGGAAAAAGACTGTGGTCTTGAATAGGACACACAATAATGAGGGAAACCAGCTGGTAGTATTACAAGACAGTCCTTGATCTGCAATACCTAGGGTAAGAGTAACAGTGAGAGGCACATGAAAAACAATGAGCCAGATTATTTCAATGTTTTCAGAATATTCTAAACATAAATCAGCCAAAAGAAACACCATCTCAGACACAGCAAAGGAACCCTTAAAAGTAAACACACATCAACATATGAAGCAAGATATCAATAAAATCAAATGCATAAGCTGCAGGAGTGGAAAGAATCCCTCTAAAAGCAGTAACAGTTGATATTCTGTTCACTACAGAAATTGCAGTCGCCTTCGTGAGAAAACCTGGCAACAAGAGGCTATCCCTGTCACTGGAACTCACAGGGTAAGAGAAAAGTTGGGAGGCCAAAGCGAAACGTGTGAAAAATGGGTGGAAAAGGAAGCCAAGGTAGTCAGGATCTTGTGAGTACAGCTGAAAAAGACAGACTAAAAATAGAAATTTTGTGGGGAGCAACAGTTACAACCCTACGTTTCTTGTGGAACAAAATGGACTATTAATGTCTATAAGAAGTTATATATTTACAGCTTCTAAGATTTGTGGTTATCGGACATGTAATAAATAAATAGTTCATCATATTTTGTGACATCCTTTACTATAAGTATATGAAATATTACAACTTGAAAGTCATCAAGAATGCAGACAACCAAATCAATGAACTCGGACTAAAAAAAAGACTAAAAGAACACAAGGATGCACGCAATACACCATGAGAAAGATATTTTCACCAGACAAATAAGAGAGTTCAGATATCCTGGGCAACTGGAGAAGAACCATAGAAGAGAACCTGCAGAAACCATGGGCAAGGTTGAAAAAAAACAGTCCAAACCAAAAATGTGATGATGAACAACAGCTGCAGATCTTTGTTCCACATGGAATAAAAAGTAGTAAGCATATGTTTGTAAAATAGGGGAAGTTGAAGAAGTGGCAGACAGTGATATAAAAAAAGAATAAAAAGGCATGAAAAGCTTCCATTTCATTGGGCTTGAATATGAAGATGAAATGTTACCAAGTCCAACACAAATTCAAAATCTTCAACTGAAATGTCAAGTTAGTCTTGTTATACAGCTTTGAAACATGAAGAACAATCAAAACCAAGAAGGTACAGTCTTTCATAAATGGCTGTGTGTGTAGAATAGAGGGATTTAAATGGAATAACAAGATCATCAATGTGGAACTCATGACCAGGACCAGACAAGTGCCGGTGGAACACGAGGTAAGAAGAACAACCTGATTTAGGATAGGACACACATTGAAAAAATACCTCTTGATAACATTGCAAGGTAGTCCTTTTTTCTGGAATGCCCAGCCCAGGTAAGGGCGATAGAGAGAGATAGAAAACATATGGAGAAGAAAACTGGAGACAGAGATGAAAGGGCTAAAAATGGCATGGAAGGATGAAGTGTGCATGGCACAGGACAGGCTGTGTGAATTAGGTCAAGGCCTATACTCCTGAAATGATGGGTAGTGATGATGATAAAGAGTACGCAGCTTCTGGTGAAATCATAATTAAGAATTTCTGGTAAATTATTTTGAAGACCAATAAATTATGTTTAAAAGGAAGCACAGCTTAATATAATTTCTATGCACTTCTGGCTACTACGATCACTAAACACTTAATTCCAACTGATAGTTATGGTGATTAAACTTGTTGCATTTCAGGTAAATCTTCTGTCTGTGTCAACCCCTGTTGCCAGGACTGTAGTTCTCTACAGATGTCATGTGACAGATTATGCCTTACAAATGGCGCTAAATGGTTGCCCCAACATTAGTCATCTTAACTTGGAGAAATGCAGAAACATTACAAAGGTTAGCCAGACATCCCAGACAACTGGGTATTTTTTTTTTTTTTTTCCCTTTTTCTGGTACTTTGATTTTTAAAAAAAAATATAGTTAGTTAGTAACCCCCTTCAGTCATCAGTGACTATGGGAATGCGCCCCTGAGGTGATAGCCCTCCGCTGTTTTTTGTTTGTTTGTTTGTTGCCTAGTGTTCCTTTCAGTGTGTTCTTTTTTCTTCTGTATGTTCTTTTAATTTAAGAATTCTCAAAAGGCCACAGCTCTTTCTCATAAAACAGGTGATCCTGATACAGGGTTCTTACTTATTCGAGCTGCAGATCGTTCTGTGTCAGTGTACTTCTCTCATCATGGACATTTGCTTTTATTTGTGCTTATATATGTATATGTTTGATCAATTCTGAACTTATTGAATACATGGTAGGTATTTCAACCTGTAGTGGCCAGTTCTTTGCTAATGTCGTGGAATATTCTAATCCACATATATAAATTATCAAGTAAATATAAAGCCTAATAAATACATATAATAAAGAAAGGAAGAAGAATGGTAAAGAACAGTGCTGTCACAATGACAGTACTCGAAATCCCCTTTGTTTTATGCTTCGTCTGAAAATTGTAACGTTTCCACGTTAAATATAGGCCTTCTGCAACATACACGCGTTTCCCTAACACACAATAAAATGTGCTGCCTTTCTAAGAAAAACCTTGAAATATGCAAGTTGACCTAAATTTTAAATTCCATTCATGTCTTTTTCTACACTGCGTTACCAAAACGAACGAACAGATGGACAAAAGGATAAAGAGAGAGGGGAGGGCTGAAAAATCAGGAACGCATGCAACACGCGTCGCGCGATACACAAATGCTGCCATCACGCGTGTAAGTCTACATGCACTAATTTTTTTTTCAGACGGACAGTGATAAAATACACTACCCTTTCCCAGAGTTAGGTTTATAAATCATAAAAAACGCTTATTAGGAAAGACAACAATAGATGGGTTTACGTTTGAAAACATAACAGTACCCAGACAGCACATCTTCGAAACAGGAGGTAGAAGAAATTGCATATTTTGAATGCAGCCACGTAGCTCCTTTAAATTTGTATTTTTGGGTTCCTTAGGGCTTGCTGACAAATAATATGTAAAACGTTACGCAAATAGTCCAGGAATTAATAAATTATACCCAAAATAAAATAGTGAGGGTGCCTGACAGCATGGAATCATTTCTGCTCATAAAATTTTTTTTATAACGTGTTTGAAAAAAACCTTACGTTACATAAATAGCCTACCATGTAAACTCCCAATTGATTGGAGCGCAACAAATGAAAGCCTAACCACGATTGGTCGGACTATAAATACTATCTTTCGTTGTCAGGGGAGACGGGGAAGGGTAACATTTTTTCAAACACTTGTCGAAACGGGGCTCATTGGTCAGACTCGCTGATATACACACTTGGGAGCGTTAGTTCGAAACCACTTGTTTAAATAAGCTTGATACAGCATCAGTGCGTTGAAGCCAGCTTATATTTTGCTAAATAAAAGCCTGGAAGATAAGCAGATGGGAATTTGTGCCAGTTTGTGCCAGAATTCATTGCTAATCAACGTATCTGTGTTTATTCGTATGAATTGTGGGACCGTGGTCTTGATGGTACTGAGCTGCACCTGGTCAGAGCTTTGCTGAATCCAGTGTCGGACAGCATACTCCTTGGTCCTTTTAGCTATCAGTGAGGTGTCTCCAGAGCCCAGAGGAGAATTCGAGCAGAGGAGTCTTCTCCTGCCGCCATCACGCAAGATAAGCAGAGTTGGCCAGCTGAGCTCAACATTATGTCCCCTCATCTTGAAATGACTTTGTAAAAATAATATTCAGAGGGGAATTAAATTGTCTTAATATCAGGAACTGAGAACATCTCCAATACTAGTCCCTAAAGACAAACTATTGAAGTCATGATGACAAATACCAACAGAGCTTGAACAAAACAAAACCAGTATTACCTCATATTACTACTACACAACTGACACACATAGGATATTTTTAATAATATATGTCACTACGATATTCATATTGATAAAGTCTGTACATATACTTGTAATTAAAATTGATTGTGATTGCAGTGAAATTGACAGAGATACAACGGTAAAATTCCTCCAAGGATAACATTTAAGGATAAAAACATAATGCGTAGGCTGCTGATGTACATGATCGCCTAGACCGCGGGTCATCACCCTCCATAAATTTGACTTGCTAGACCGGAGGGGAACGGAGGATCAAAAAGGAAAAAAATATGACTGGAAAGGCTAAAGAGACGCAATTGGGGGGGGGGGGGGGGGGGGGGAGGGGGGGGGAATTGTGAATTGGATGAAAGTAAAAAAATTCAAGTCCCCCAAATTGACACGAGGTACGGAATTGGACGTTTTGCGATACCAAGCGCTTGATTTGAATTTGAGCGGAAGAACGCAGATGTCTGAAAAAAATTACAAAAATTAAAAAGTAATTTTTTCTTAATATTAATGTTAGGAATATAAAAATTAGCTGGCCAGATGGCCTATTCTGAGCAGTGAACGAATATGGTCTTAATTTTACAGACGGATAGATAATATTGAAAATAATGACAAAAGACAGTGTAGTTTACATCAGCCACAGACTGCATTGAATCTAACATATCGTTATTTGCACACAAAAACACGACCTTGGGGGACGCAGGTGTTCAAATTTACTTAGCATAGAAGTGAAGGGACATTGGTGGTAGCTGTGTCTAAATATAACTTTTTACAACAAAAATTTGAAGGGGAGAGAACGGTTGGGTCAAAAATCGAGCACAATTTTGTAGAAACACAAGTAGAGACGGACAGACTAACAGATAACCATCCATACGTGACTGAAGCTTGACTGAAATGACTTTAGTGAGGAAATTTGAAATTAAAAATAAACCTCGGCAGTGATTGGCCACAGACAATCATATTATTAGCGCTTAGAGCGCATTTGGGGTCATTCTTCAATAATTGTTCAGTGTTAGACACAGATTTTAAAGTGTGGTGTTTTCCCATATGAAAGACAGTGAGTTAAATTTAGGGACGCCATCCTATAGCCAGCAGCTCAGCTGAGTTTTGCTAGCACTTCTGTGTTAATTATTCATAATCTGAGCTGCGAGTTTCTGTCGTCCACGAAGAAGTATCTATTCGGGTGGTGATTTACACAAGTGTATCTGTGCAGTCCTTGTGACAGAGACCACCATTATTGCCCGCCAGCACGGAGAGGTGGGACCACCTGATTTCAGCACCAGAGCTACAAATACCAGATGAGTGAGCCTCTGGTCTGCTGGATATAGACAGGTGTGATGAGACCACCCCAACAGCACAGACAATAAATATCCTCCCTAGTAGCTGACTACCAGAACATTTTAATAAAACTAACTATTCTAGTACTTAAATATGTTCACTTTTGCATTTATTATGTAACATTCCATGCATAATTTTTATAAATTTTAAATCCTTCTTTTAAAACAAGTTCTGGTCAAAATAAAACTTGATCCAGAACAAATAAATGTAATATAATTATATCAAAAACTTTACACACGTGAGTTAGTTCAGTGTATTTTAACACTTGTTAATCTTATTAGTCTTGTTAAATATCTATGGGTATATTTATAACTATCACACCACAGTACACATCATAACCCTAGACACTTTACGCAGCTACATTCATTAAAAAAAAAATTAATTAAGTGTGAGGTCGTAGTGGTAGCAAGAAAGGCCTTCTGACAATTCTCAATTACATTTTATCTCAGGAGCCTTCACAGCTGGCCTCATACAATTTACATGTAGTACCATCATCATCATACAATACCATCAATCCCACTACATATATTGGGGTCTTGTCCAGGGATAATTAGCCCAACAGTAATATTAAGATCTCCTGGTGGGAGAAATAAAAGTAGGGAAATAAATTGTAAAATTTCCTTTAAAATTAAAAGTGTCCCTGCAGATAAAAGTTGGTGAATCTTCACAGCCAGTAATAATTAATTAGTTAACTGGTTAGTTAGAATTAGTTAGACTATAGTCATAGAAGAAGTACTTAGCTTGTATAGAGATTTAGCTTAAATATAATAATATTGTCTAAAAAGTATGGCTGAGCTAGCAAAGTTTAGATCAGCTGCTGTGCTCACTGCGAAGGAGATGGGGATGGATGGTCAAATTTTAATTCAATACGTAACGACTGAATGTGATAAATATATTGAAAGGGAAGATAGAAAGGTAGCTGAAGAGAAGAGGTTACAAATTGAGGCTGATAGAGAAATTAAGAGGCTGCAGATTGAGGCAGAAGAAAAACGACCGCAAAGGGAGGCAGAAGAAAAACGACAGCAAAGGGAGGCAGAAGATAAAAAGGCCGAAAGGGAGGCAGAAGATAGAAGGTTGCAGAGGGAGCACGAATTACGACTAAGGGAGCTGGAATTACAAGGCCCGGCCCCTGAAAATGGTGCCAGCCCTTTTGCCTCAGATGCTACGCCCAGTATGGGAGCCTCAAACTCAGCTATGGGGTTTCATTTAGACCATTTTGTTGAGAAAGACGATGACATAGAGGGGTACCTAGGACGTTTTGAGTTATTAGCTACTACATATGAAGTATTTGCCAAAATGAACAGGGAAGACCAAGACAATTATGACATGTTAAAGCAGGCTTTGTTATAAAGGTACGAGAAGAATGGTGAATTTTATCGTAAGAAATTTAGAAATGCCAAACTGTTGTCTGGGGAGACATACCACCAATTCTCTGCCAGACTAGAAACCTATTTGGAGAAATGGACGGCTCTGGGGAAGACCCAAGATCTTAAAGAAATGATCATGAGTGAGGAATTGAGAGAGTCCATGGCTCCAGACATGAGAAAATTTCTCATGGAACAAGGTGCAGAGAAGTTGGGGGAAATTTTAAAGTTTGCTGAGAGGTATCAGGCAGCCCAGGCAGAGGTAAGTGGTGCTAAGAAGAAGCACATAGACAATTTTAAAGCTCCACAGCAATTTAATAAATTTGATAATAGAGAGCAGGGAAATAAAGGTAGGACAAATTTTGAGCGGCCAAGAAATGACTATCGCGACAGAAACTCACAGTTCAATGACCAAAAGTTCAATGAAAGAAAACCGTTGAACCAAGGAAAAAAGATGGTGTAAATGGTGCAAGAAGGATAACCATAACACCGAATTTTGTAGAAGGAAACCTTCAAACATTGCTGCAATGAAGTCGGGGACGCAAAGATTAAAGGTTAATCCTAAGGGACAACAGGAACCTTATCACCCCCCAGTTTGTGAGGATGTTATTTGTAATGGGGTCACCATAAGGGTGCCTTTATGATACAGGTTTGGATTATGATTCAGTTGTGAAGTCTAGCCTAGTGGACCCAAGTCAGTATACCACAGAAACAGTGGAAATACAAGGGGCGACTAAGGACATACCACTCATGACACTTCCCATCGCAAGGATAACGGTGAAAACTCGCTATGTGGAAGGAGAAATCAGAGCAGCAGTGATAGATGAAACCAATCTACCCTCTGATATTGGGGTGTAGATACGTCTTCTTGGGGAATCCCGAGAAACCTGTGATCATGGCGACAGTGCAGACCAGGTCACAGAAGAAGGAGGAAGAAGGTGAACCTATAAACGCTCATCCAGAGGAGATGAGGAAGGCGCAGGCTGAGGATAGGACACTCAAGCCCTGTTTTTTAAAAAATTACCCAAATGCCACACACCTCCGAGCAAGGGGGAATATTTCATGAAGAACAAACTCTTATACAGGAAGGCCGGAACTGGAACAAATGGTCACAACCAGCTGGTTCTTCCCATTGCATATAGAGAGAAAGTGATGGAACTCGGACATGCAATCCCCTTCAGTGGTCACATGGGGATCAGCGCCACAGGACAGCGTATAGCTTGTCATTACTTCTGGCCAGGGATAACGGAGGATATAAAAAGATATGTCAAATCCTGCCCAGAATGTCAAAGGGTAGCTCCAAAGCACTGGACTGCCCCTGCAACTCTAGGGGAAATGCCCATAGTGGGAACACCTTTTGAGAGGGTTGCAGTGGATATTGTAGGACCTCTCACTCGGACCAAGAGGAGGAACAGTTACATCCTTACTCTGGTGGACACTTGTTCTATGTGGGGAGAGGCGGTAGCCCTGCCATCAATTGATTCAAAACATGTAGCAGAGGCACTACTTACAATATTTACCCGATTAGGATTCCCGCATCAAATCTTGACGGATAATGGTTCTCAGATCAAGGGGAAACTAACGGAAGAAGTTTTTAAGCTATTTCAAGCCAGGCACTTTCATTGTAGTCCGTACCATCCACAAGGGAACGGCCAGGTAGAGAGGTTCAACGGGACTCTCATTTCTATCCTGAGAAAGCTGGCAAACGAAAAACCGGATCTGTGGGATCAATTCCTGCCCGCCGCATTGTTTGCGTACCGGGAGGTACCACATAGTTCAACCGGGATGGCTCCCGCAACTCTGCTATTTGGGAGGCCAATAAAAGGTCCATTAGAAGCCCTATTAAGGACCTGGACAGATGAGAAGGCGGAAGAGACTGTTACCTCATCGTATCAATACGTGAACGAACTGACCACTCGTTTGAAAGCTGGATGGAAACTGGCAAATGATAATTTGAAACAAGCCAGGAAGAAACATGCAGCATATTTAATAGGAAGGCAAAGGACAGGGAACTGGCAGTCGGAGAGAAGGTGCTGCTTCTACTACCCGGAAGCCAGAATAAATTACAAATTGGTTGGCAAGGTCCATATACGGTTCTAGAGAAGGTGTCTAGAACAAACTATAAAATTGACAAAAAGGGGAAGGAAAAAGTTTATCATGTAAACCTGTTAAAGAAGTATCTGGACAGACCACTCCAGGAAAGCACCCCCTTATTGACCTTGGCTATTGCAACCCAGATGCAAAAAGAACCACTCACCTCACATGAATACCCATTACATCCTTGTGAAACAGCAGCACAGGTAAAAGTCAGTAAGCACCTGACTAAAAACCAGAGGGAGAGAGTTCAACAAGTTCTGGAGGAACATACAGATGTATTAACAGATAAACCAGGCCATACAAATTTGCTACAGTATGACATGAAACTGGTAGACTCAAACCCAATCTGTATGAGAGCCTATTCTATTCCGTTCGCGAAGGAGAAGGCATTAAAGGAAGAAATAGATTATTTATTGAAGGAGGGGATTATTTCGCACAGTGAATCATCTTTTAGTTCTAGTGTCGTTTTGTTGAGAAAACCGTCTGGGGAACACAGACTGTGCATAGATTACAGGAAACTGAATGCTGTCACAGAAGGACAAGTGGATCCATTACCAGACACAAAACAGCTATTTGCCAGACTGAACAAGGCAAAATACTTTTCAAAGGTGGATCTTAGTAAAGGCTATTACCAGATCCCAGTGAAGCCTGAAGTGAGACCTTATTTGGCTTTTAGCACTTCGGATGGACATTATGAATTCAATATGCTACCATTCGGACTGAAAAATGCTCCGAGTGTGTTTTCAAGGATGATGCGAAAATTGTTGGACCCCCCTGAATAACCCATGTATCACGAATTTCATGGATGATATTCTCGTCGCCACAGAGACATTTGAAGAACACATTGAAGCTCTGGAGATGTTGTTTGATAGACTTCGGGAGGCGAACTTAACTGCTAGGCCAACAAAATGTTGTATTGGATGCAAAGAGTTGGAATTCTTGGGGCACACTGTATATCAGGGTAATATGACCCCTGATCCTAAGAACTTGGAAAAACTGCAGAGAGCACCTAGGCCGCAAACAAAAAAGGACGTGCGATCATTTGTGTCGTTATGCGGATTTTATCAGAAATACATCAAAAATTTTAACGCCATTTGTGCTCCTCTGACTGATCTGACTCGCAAGGGACTTCCAGATAAAATTATTTGGACTGCACAATGTGAATTAGCGTTCCAAGAGTTAAAGGAAAAACTCACTAGCAAGCCTATTCTCAAACTGCCTGATTTGACACAGGACTTTGTCTTAAGAACCGATGCAAGTAATGTAGGACTTGGAGGGGCTTTGTTGCAAAGATCATCTTCACCTGATGGGGAACTGAAACCAGTCGCTTATGCAAGCCGCAAATTGAATAAGGCGGAACAAGGATACTCCACAAGCGAAAAAGAATGTTTAGCATTAATCTGGGCAATAAAGAAGTTTCAAATCTATCTGTATGGTAGGACTTTTGTGGTGGAGGCGGATCATCAGCCTCTCGTGTTCTTGTCTCAGGCTAAGCATGAAAACGCAAGATTGCTGAGGTGGTCTTTATTGCTTCAACCTTATCAGTTTAGTATCCAATATATCCCAGGCAAATTGAATGTCGGTGCAGAGTTCCTCAGTCGGCACCCCTGTGATCAAAATTAGAGTAATGGCAGACGTGAGGAGTAATTTTACCTATGTGTATCGCTGGTTTTGGAACTTGCCATAGGCATGTTTTCAAGTGGGGAGATGTGTAGTGAAATTGACAGAGATACAACGGTAAAATTCCTCCAAGGATAACATTTAAGGATAAAAACATAATGCGTAGGCTGCTGATGTACATGATCGCCTAGACCGCGGGTCATCACCCTCCATAAATTTGACTTGCTAGACCGGAGGGGAACGGAGGATCAAAAAGGAAAAAAATATGACTGGAAAGGCTAAAGAGACGCAATTGGGGGGGGGGGGGGGAAAGGGATGAAAGAAAAAAAAATTCAAGTCCCCCAAATTGACACGAGGTACGGAATTGGACGTTTTGCGATACCAAGCGCTTGATTTGAATTTGAGCGGAAGAACGCAGATGTCTGAAAAAAATTACAAAAAATTAAAAAGTAAATTTTTCTTAATATTAATGTTAGGAATATAAAAATTAGCTGGCCAGATGGCCTATTCTGAGCAGTGAACGAATATGGTTTTAATTTTACAGACGGATAGATAATATTGAAAATAATGACAAAAGACAGTGTAGTTTACATCAGCCACAGACTGATTGAATCTAACATATCGTTATTTGCACACTAAAAAAACGACCTTGGGGACGCAGGTGTTCAAATTTACTTAGCATAGAAGTGAAGGGACATTGGTGGTAGCTGTGTCTAAATATAACTTTTTACAACAAAAAATTTGAAGGGGAGAGAACGGTTGGGTCAAAAATCGAGCACAATTTTGTAGAAACACAAGTAGAGACGGACAGACTAACAGATAACCATCCATACGTGACTGAAGCTTGACTGAAATGACTTTAGTGAGGAAATTTGAAATTAAAAATAAACCTCGGCAGTGATTGGCCACAGACAATCATATTATTAGCGCTTAGAGCGCATTTGGGGTCATTCTTCAATAATTGTTCAGTGTTAGACACAGATTTTAAAGTGTGGTGTTTTCCCATATGAAAGACAGTGAGTTAAATTTAGGGACGCCATCCTATAGCAAGCAGCTCAGCTGAGTTTTGCTAGCACTTCTGTGTTAATTATTCATAATTCATGAGCTGCGAGTTTCTGTCGTCCACGAAGAAGTAAGTCTTCACTCGGGTGTGGTGATTTACACAAGTGTATCTGTGCAGTCCTTGTGACAGAGACCACCATTATTGCCCGCCAGCACGGAGAGGTGGGACCACCTGATTTCAGCACCAGAGCTACAAATACCAGATGAGTGAGCCTCTGGTCTGCTGGATATTCACCAACCCCATTAGTTGCAGATACCTAACCATAAAAATTCCCACCATTTTCTGGACAAAATGTGTAGGTACAATCATAGACATGGTGTGACTGATTTTTTTTTTTGTGGGGGGGGGGGGAAGATACCAGCTACCACCCCAACAGCACAGTGACAGTTAAATATCCTCACGCTAGTAAGCTGATATACATAAAACATATTAAAATAAAATAAACTATTCTAGATACTTAAATATGTTCACTCTTGCATTTTATTTATGTACCAATTCCATAGCATAAATATTTTATAAATCTCCATAAATCCTTCTTTTAAAACAAGTTTTTGGGTCAAAATCAAAAACTTTTGATCCAGAACAAAAAAAATGAATTATAATTTATATCAAAAACTTTAACAACACGTGGTATAATTAGTAATTTCTTAGTTTCATGTTGTGGTGTTTTAAACACCATTATGTATTAAGACATATTATTAGCAATCATATCCGTTAAATTATATATGGGTGCAACGATAGGCTTTGTAATCAACTATCACACCACCTTACACACACTATTAAACATTACCCTGTAGGTACACTTTAACGTAAGCTAACATTCACATCAAAAAAAAAAAAAAAAAAATTAAGTGTGAGAGGTCGTTCGTCTGGTGTAGCAATAAAAAGGCCCTTCTGGAAAACAATTTTTTTTCTTCTAAAATTACAATTTAGTCTCAGGAGACCTTCACAGCTGGCCACATCCAACCTGCGAGAAAAATACAATGTAGCTTACCAGTTCAGACATCATACAGTTACCAATAACAATCCCACGTACATTCGTGATTCCTGGGTTCCTATTTAACAGTTTATTTGAATATCAAACATTTATACCTTTATGATAGCAATTTAATACAGATTGCTGTGTTATTTGAAAAGTAAGTTATCAGTGCCCTCTTTATAAGGATATTCTCATAGAGTGAGTTTATATGTATTGAGTGTATCCACAGTTGTTGTGTCAACGGTTGTAAAGAACTTGGATTAAATTAAATTGTTATATCTGTCTGAGGGTGTTGTGACTTACACTTCATCAAGGGGACACATACGGGCCTAGGGGGGACACATATAACAATCATCATGGATCTCGCACTATCCAGATATAATTACTGAACTGAAAGGGGGGGAGAATATTACTAGGATATGTGGTTGCAGAAGTAGACGGGTTATATGATTATACACTATTCGATATCAAGTGGATCCTTTATATGACCTTCACAGCTGATCTCAGTCAGTACACTACACTAAGTCCCCTAATAAATATTTATAACATCCCACTTCACCAACATATATTGGGGGTCTCGCTCTTGGGATTTTGAATCTTTCCCTATTAAAAATATTGGGGGTAATTCACTTCAGGGAATATAAGAATTAAAAGGTATCCTTGGGTGGAATTAAATAAGGTTGAGCTCACGGTGTAAGCCTGTGTTGTTCCATTATATATATATTCAGAGAATTGAAAATTGTTGGTTAGACATTGTATAAATTTACCTGATAGACAATGGCGGACCTGGCCAAGTTTCGATCTGCTGCTGTTCAGACTGCAAAAGAGTTAGGATTAGATGGGCAAGTTATGGTTGCCTATGTCACGACGGAATGTGACAAATTTATTGAACGTGAAGAAAGAAGGTTTGAAGCCGAAAGAAAGTTAGAGGCTGACAAGGAAATTAAAGAAAGTTTACAATTTGAGGCTGAGGGCTGAAACTAAGAGGTTGCAAATTGAGGCTGAGGCTAAGAGACTAAGAGGTTGAAGACAAGAGGCTGACAAAGAGGGAGAGAAGAAATTAGCTGCAGAATTGGAAGAGAAGAAAGATTAGCTGCAAAAGAGAAGAGCAGAAGAAGAGAAATTGCTGAAGAAAGGGAAGAGAGGAAAATTAGCTGCAGAAAGGGAAGCAGAAAGATAAAAGAGATTACAAAGGGAACATGAGTTACGACTAAAAGGGGAGTTTTGAGTTTCAAGGCCATGCTCCTGAAAATGGTGGCGTCCGAAGCCAGTCCCTTTGCCTCTGATGCTCACGGTTTACTCAGGGAGCCTCAACCTCAGCTATGAATTTTCATTTAGATCATTTTGTTGAGAAAGACGATGATATAGAGAGCTACCTAAATAGGTATGAACTATTAGCTACCACGTATGGGTTAGAGAGAGAGAAAGGTGGAGCTTAAAGTTATCTCAAGGACTTCGTGGGGCAGCTTATGAAGTTTTTGCAAAAATGAGCAGAGGTGATCAGGACAATTATGACATGCTAAAGCAGGCTCTTTTGTTAAGGTATGAAAAGAATGCAAGAATTTTATAGGAAAAAATTTAGGAATGCTAAACTACTGTCAGGTGAAAACCTATCACCAGTTCTCTGCACGAATAGAGACATACTTGGAGAAATGGACTTCTCTGGGGAAAACCCAAGATCTTAAGGAAATGGTCCTTATAGAGCAAGCAAAGAGAGAGTCCATGGCTCCAGACCTGAGAAAGTTTCTCATGGAACAAGGTGCAGCAGAGAGGCTGGGTGAGTTGCTAAAATGTTGCTGAAATGATGGAAAGGTATCAAGCAGCTCAAGCAGAGGTAACAGGTAATAAAAAAGAAACAGGTGGATAACTTTAGGGCACCACAGAACTTTAATAAATTTAAGCCTGGGGATCAAAATATAGGTATGCACCAATTTGATAGTCCACGGTAGGACAAAAAAAATAAATTCCCACAATTCGATGAAAGGAAATATGATGAAAGAAAATCTTTCAACCAAGGAAAAAGGTGGTGTGTAAGAATTGTCAGATGGACAATCATGACACTGACCGTTGCAGAAGGAAACCTGTGTATATGGCAACCCTTCAGGTCAGGTCGACCTCAAGACAGGAGGAGGATATTATGTTAGATACCACTCCAGAAGAGATGAGGAAGGCACAGGCTGGGGATAAAACACTCAAGCCTTGTTTCAGAAAATTGTCAACTTGTCATACAACTCCAGGCAAGGGAGATTTTTACATGAAAAACAAGTTGATGTATAGGAAGACTGGAGCTAGATCCAAAGGTCAGGGACAGCTGGTTCTTCCAAAAAGATATAGGGCAGACTTAAGAAGGAGCCTACATGTGAAACCAGATGGGGACCATGAGAAGATAGGTACCATCATTCAAAAGGTGGCTCACAATTATTATTGGCCCAAAGCAAGATGGGACATTGAGAATTTTGTAGAAAGGTGTAGCATAGCACATGAGGGAACACCCACAAGTGGGCACATGGATCAGGACCTGGACACGCCACGGGGCAAAATTAGGCCTGATAATAAAAATAGATTTGATAAAGTGGACCAAATGAAATGGGAAGCCCCTTTTCACGGACAAGCTTCACTTAACTGTTTTACAATGGCCACTATGCGGAGAGTGCAAAAAGATGTCTTACCCCAGGATAAGCCGAAAATCCCTCAATCGGACTTAAACAAACTGGAGGAAGAGGATGTAGAGAGGAAATCTCTCATCAAGAATTTTTAAGTGGGGAGAAAGCCCCAAAAGAAAAAATTGGTAGCGGTCGTTTTGTGAATGAGAATTCTGGGAGGAAAAAAAATCATCACTATAAAGCTTCGAGTGGAAGAGACCATACCGGTGCATGGACAAATAGGTCCACACAATTAAAGGTCCATATGTAGCTTTGTTAAGAACTTGGACTGATGAAAAGGCAGAGGAAAACATTACATCTTCATACCAATATGTGAATGAGCTGACCACTCGGTTAAAAACTGGCTGGAAACTTGCCAATGAAAATTTGAAACAAGCCAGGAAGAAACATGCTGCCTATTATAACAGGAAGGCGAAAGACAGAAATTTGGCTGTGGGAGAGAAGGTACTGCTTCTTTTGCCCGGGAGTCAGAATAAGTTACAAATTGGATGGCAGGGTCCATATACAGTTTTAGAGAAGGTGTCTAGAACAAATTATAAGATAGATAAAAAGGGGAAAGAAAAAATCTATCATGTGAATCTCCTGAAGAAATCTTTGGAAAGAGAACATCAGGAAGAGACACACTTGTTGACCTTGTCCATCGCCATGGAGATGAAAAAGGAACCACTTTCATCATTTGAATATCCATTACACCCCTGTGAGACAGCAGCACAGGTGAAAAATCAGTACACATTTAACGAAAACTCAGAAAGAGAGAGTGCAACAGGTTCTCAATAATCATGCAGAGGTGTTAACAGACCGACCAGGGCATACAAACCTATTGGAATATGATATGAAACTGATAGACCCCACACCTGTCTGTATGAAACCATATTTCGATTCCGTTTGCTAAGGAGAAAGCTTTGAAGGAAGAGATAGACTATCTGTTGAAGGAAGGAATTATTTCGCACAGTGAGTCTTCGTATAGTTCCGGTGTTGTACTCTTAAGGAAGCCCTCTGGAGAACATAGACTCTGTATAGATTACAGGAGACTGAATGCTATTACAGAAGGACAGGTGGATCCATTGCCGGATACAAATCAGCTGTTTGCCAGACTAAATAAAGCTAAATATTTCTCAAAAGTGGATCTGAGTAAAGGATACTATCAGATTCCAGTAAAGCCTGAGGTTAGACCATACCTAGCTTTTAGTACCTCAGAAGGACACTATGAGTTTAATAGATTGCCATTTGGATTGAAGAATGCGCCTAGTGTCTTCTCTAGAATGATGAGAAAATTATTGGATCCTCTGAATAATCCCCTGTATAACAAATTTTATGGATGATATCCTTATAGCAACAGAAACATTGAGGAACACATTGACTCTCTGAACATGCTGTTTGATCGACTTAGGGAGGCAAATTTAACAGCCCGACCAACCAAATGTTGCGTTGGATGTAAAGAATTGGAATTTTTGGGACACACAGTTTATCAGGGAAACATGACCCCTGACCCAAAGAATTTAGAGAAACTACAGAAAGCCCCGAGACCACAAACCAAGAAGGACGTGAGAGCCTTTGTCTCATTATGTGGTTTCTACCAGAAGTATATCAAAAACTTTAATTCCATATGTGCACCGTTAACTGAATTGACACGTAAAGGACATCCAGATCGCATTACATGGACACCACAATGTGAAATGACTTACCAAGAATTGAAGGAAAAGCTCACAAGTAAACCCATTTTGAAATTACCTGACTTAAGTCAAGAATTCATAGTAAGGACGGATGCAAGTAATATTGGGTTAGGTGCAACTCTACTACAGAAATCAGATGCATTGGATGGGGAATTAAGCCCAGTGGCATATGCTAGCAGAAAGTTGAATAAAGCTGAAATCAACTACTCAACTAGCGAAAAAGAATGTCTTGCAGTAATATGGGCAATAAAAAAATTCAATATTTATCTATATGGGAAGGCATTTAAGTTGCAAACAGATCACAAACCTTTATCGTTTCTAGCACAGGCTAAGCATGAGAACTCTAGGTTACTCCGATGGTCTTTACTTCTGGCTCCATATAATTTTAGCATTGAGTATATATCTGGAAAAACCAATTTGGGGAGCGGATTTTTTAAGCCGCCATCCGTGTGATGAGAATCACCGTAAACCCCAGAAATAATAATAAATTTCTCTATGTGTATATAGAATAAAGGACTGACATATAATGTCTGTTTTAAGAGGGGAGGTGTCATGAAATATTCTAATCCACATATATAAATTATTAGGTAAATATGAAGCCTAACAAATAAATATAATATAAATAAAGAAGAAGAATGGTAAAAAGAACAGTGCTGTCACAATGACTGTACTCGAAATCCCCCTTGTTTTCTGCTTCGTCTGCAAATTGTAACGCTTTCACGTTGATATAAAAGCCTTACTGTATTATACACGCGTTTCCCTTCAATGAAACGTGTGCTGCATTTCTAAGAAAAACATTGAAATATGCAAGTTGACCTAAATTTTAAATTCCCATTCATGTCTTTTAATCTAAAGAAATTGCATATTTTGAATGCAGCCACGTAGCTCCTTTAAATTTGTATTTTTGGGTTCCTTAGGGCTTGCTGACAAATAATATGTAAAACGTTACGCAAATAGTCCAGGAATTAATAAATTATACCCAAAATAAAATAGTGAGGGTGCCTGACAGCATGGAATCATTTCTGCTCATAAAATTTTTTTTATAACGTGTTTGAAAAAACCTTACGTTACATAAATAGCCTACCATGTAAACTCCCAATTGATTGGAGCGCAACAAATGAAAGCCTAACCACGATTGGTCGGACTATAAATACT
The DNA here is from genome assembly GCA_024509875.1 of Oreohelix idahoensis. Taxonomy (NCBI): domain Eukaryota; kingdom Metazoa; phylum Mollusca; class Gastropoda; order Stylommatophora; family Oreohelicidae; genus Oreohelix; species Oreohelix idahoensis. Next base: position 56,232 of record JAMPIV010002847.1, read on the forward strand.
ATCTTTCGTTGTCAGGGGAGACGGGGAAGGGTAACATTTTTTCAAACACTTGTCGAAACGGGGCTCATTGGTCAGACTCGCTGATATACACACTTGGAAGCGTTAGTTCGAAACCACTTGTTTAAATAAGCTTGATAAAGCATCAGTGCGTTGAAGCCAGCTTATATTTTGCTAAATAAAAGCCTGGAAGATAAGCAGATGGGAATTTGTGCCAGTTTGTGCCAGAATTCATTGCTAATCAACGTATCTGTGTTTATTCGTATGAATTGTGGGACCGTGGTCTTGATGGTACTGAGCTGCACCTGGTCAGAGCTTTGCTGAATCCAGTGTCGGACAGCATACTCCTTGGTCCTTTTAGCTATCAGTGAGGTGTCTCCAGAGCCCAGAGGAGAATTCGAGCAGAGGAGTCTTCTCCTGCCGCCATCACGCAAGATAAGCAGAGTTGGCCAGCTGAGCTCAACATTATGTCCCCTCATCTTGAAATGACTTTGTAAAAATAATATTCAGAGGGGAATTAAATTGTCTTAATATCAGGAACTGAGAACATCTCCAATACTAGTCCCTAAAGACAAACTATTGAAGTCATGATGACAAATACCAACAGAGCTTGAACAAAACAAAACCAGTATTACCTCATATTACTACTACACAACTGACACACATAGGATATTTTTAATAATATATGTCACTACGATATTCATATTGATAAAGTCTGTACATATACTTGTAATTAAAATTGATTGTGATTCCTGGTTCCTTTGTGTTTGAATCAGGACACATATACCTTTATGATAGCAATTAATACAGATTGTTATTTGAAAAGTTATCAGTGCCTCCTTTAAGATATTCTCATAGAGTGTTATATGTATGTGAGTGTCACAGTGTTGTCAAGTGTAGTGGATTAAATTAAATTGTTTATCTGTCTGTTGTTGTGACTTACACTTCATCATACACATACCCTAGACACATAACGTAGTCATCACACTATTCCAGAATAATTCTGACTGAGATATATAGATATGTGGTAGCAAGTAAGGTTATATATAATACACTACTCATATTAGATATATATACCTTCACAGCTGATCTCAGTCAGTACACTAAGTCCCCTATAAATATTTATAACATCCCACTTCACCGCAGCTAATTATCAAATGGTCTTTCTCAGTAATGAGTGTTACGATTTTATTTCATCTGACTTTGTAAATTCTTTGCCATTTTTCTCTGAAGTTATTTTTTTATAATTTTTCTGCTTTGTTGTTGTTTAACTAGCGCTGCTGGGCTTCTCACTCTTTCTCAACCAATACCAAGCTGAAGACTCCTTGGTATTATCTATACTGTAGACCTGGGCTTTTCTTGTGGCTTTTCTGTTATTCCGAAACGTGTTGAGTTTAAGTCATGAGCTCCAGTTTCTTCAGCTTGGCTTGCATTTAAAGGATCATCAAAGCTCGTGGCATATTGTGCATTCCCCGCCATCCAAGAAAGCTCTCCAACAATGCAGAGCTAAAATACTGTGCTCTGGTTGTGGGCTCTCCCAAGAAATTGTCACGTCCTGCACAGAGCCACTTCTCAGCTCCCCCTGCCTATCACTGGGGGTCCATAGTGAGATCCTTCTGCATGCGGTCAACCAGGCCAATGCCAAAGAATCACGTCTGGGGCTTAAGTGACTTCTCCAAGCTTAGTGGGCAATGCTGGGTTCTCAACAAGTTTCACCACAGGGGGAATCCCTGGAAGTGTGTAGATTATTTCAAGAGTCAATGAGGGTGTAATTGGCCTCACAGACAGAGGTTCACTTCCACATATATATATAAACTGTAGCATTGTGCATAGCTGGTGGTCATATAAGGATGACTCCAGAAATGCCTCCATGCATATTTTTCTGCTTTAATTTCATTACAGGCTACCTATCCTATTGCTGTTTGTTTACTCCTTCTTTGGCAGGTGTACATGCTGTCTTGGTTCCATATATCTTTCAGCAAGTATTTTCACAGTGTTGATTTTATAACTGGCTTCTGTCTTTCCAGGACATTCATGTTTTTCCTTTGCTTTGTTCCATTGCTTCTGTTTCAGTGTTAAAACTGAAAATTTTCACGCCGCTGAGACATAAATTTCCATTCCACTTTTTAATATGTTTCATTGCTGTTTCTATCTATTTTCACATTTGTTTATGCTGTTCTCTGCCACTACTTCTGGGACCACTACTTCTGGGACCACTACTTCTGGGACCACTACTTCTGGGACCACTACTTCTGGGACCACTACTTCTGGGACCACTACTTCTGGGACCACTACTTCTGGGACCACTACTTCTGGGACCACTACTTCTGGGATATAGTCTAACAGCTTTTGGAATCTTACACTTCTTCATAGTTTGATTATGTTCCTTTTCAAATTGGACTATGCCTGTGTGAAATGTCCAATACATAAAGGCCAAATTCATTTATCTTTTGTGTTAAACAGCTTTTTTTCTAGTCTTCCTCAGCCTCTTCCAGTCTGCTGTTTATCACCAAAAAAAAAAGTTTGTCAAAATCTATCATTTCAAGATATATATTCTCAATATATTTTTTGTGTTAACAATGTCTAAGTATTTTCTGTATTGTAATCTCTGAACTTTTCAGTAAAAACAATATTGCATTATTTAGTGTACCATTAAAAAAATGCTTTTTGATGTTGTAAAACTTCACCAAGCAACTTTTTGTTTTTACAAAGTGTGGGATGCAAGAACTGCAACTTTATTCTCAAAGAGGGAGCCGCGCTAGCGTAGTGGTTACCACACTGCGCTGGCGACCGGATGACCCAGGATCAAACCTGGGCGAGGACATTTGAATATTTTTCGTCGACCGGGTTTTGGACTGGATTAACTCGAGCCCTAGTGAGAACATTTGAAGGAGTGTCGTCGACCAGGGACTGGCGGCTTCTGAGTCGACCCAGGTCTAATGGGTACCTCCGAAATCGGCGAGTATCGGCCTGAATGGCAATAGACACCTTTCTCTGTGCAAGAAAAAAAGGGATACTCACGTAAAATCAGTCTCAGGTTAAACATTAACCTGAGATTTCGCCTCGAGTAATAGCGGGCGTACGAAAAAAAAAATTCTCAAAGAATCTATTTTCCTAATGCTTTTTGTTTTGTTTAACATATCTATCCATAGCCAGTGATCGTTAGTAATTCATTCATTTATGCTGACTAAGGCACATGCCGTTCCGCGTAGTTCCTGGAAGTCTCTGAGAAGACAAAGGAAAGAATATGGTTTCTGCTCGTTAAACCAGGTCATAGCAGCCCCCTTCAATCATAACTGACTCTGGGAATGCACCCCAGAGGTGATAGCCCTCAGCTGTTTTTTTTTTCCTTTCAGCATGTTCTTTTCTCTTCTGCTTGTTGTGAGAGCTTTCTTTCGCCCAATCTGAGTTGGCACTGCTAACAGCATTGCCACTTGGCGTGATCGGCAACTTCATCCCCCCCAGGTTGCTGGATTTATATCCAGTGCCCTCATGTCTCTCTTGCACACATCTTTGAACATCAGCTGCGGTCGCCCAACTGTTCTTTTGTCATCTGCCAGTTGTCCGTTGAAGATATCTTTCCATGTGGCGGACATGACCAAGCCAGAGTAGCCTGCTCTGTCTGAGCAGTGTATTCATGCTTTGAAGGCCTGCATATGACAACACCTCGCCATTTGTCACTTTAACCTTCCATGAAATACCAAGGGTGTGGCATTGACACGGTCGATGGAAGGTATTGAGCCTTCTTTCTTGCTTAGCATAGGTTGTTCATGTCTCGCTGCCATATAGAAGTGTGGTGGGGATCCAAGCATTATATACGGCTGCTTTGATCTTCATTGTGAGTTTGGAGTTTCCCCAAACATGCGTTGTGAGGTGGGCAAAGATGGCTGCAGCTTTGTCAATGCAGCTGTCAATTTCTGTGTCCAGGGAGAGTTTATTGTTAATGGTAGACCCCAGGACCCATTGCCAATTTATAGTTATCAGTAGTAATAACTGGTGCAAGATCCACACCTTGAACCAGCACATTTGTTTTCTTTAGGCTTACTGTGAGGCCAGAGTCCTTGCATGCTCGAGAGAAGTGATTCATCAAGCTCTGGAGCTCCTGTTGACTTTGAGTGATGATTGCAACAAGTCTCTTATAGTGACTCTTCTGATTTTCATTTTTACCTTCAGCCTTGCAAGGTTAAACAGTCAGCCATCTGACATAGTGTGAAGGCATATTTCTTCAGTTGTATCTCCGAATGCATGTTTCAAGAACAAAGCAAAGGAGAAGCAGAAGAGGGTTGGAGCCAGAATGCAGCCTTGTTTGACGCCACTGCCCATGTCAAAGGGCTGTGAGGCGTTTCCAGCAAACTGGACTGTTCCTTTCATGTCTTCATGGAATGAATTTATAATTTCCAGCTATTTAGCGGGTCAGCCTGTTTTCAGGAGAATTTTGAAGAGTCCATCCCTCTGTAATTGTATTAATCGTATCTGTCTCCTTTATTTTTATATAGTGTTACAACCTTGGCATCTTGCATGTCTTGGGGGATAGTCGCCTCTCCCAAGCACTGACTCGGCACTATATGCAGGTGTGTAATAGTGTGCTTTTATTGCATTTGATTAACTCGGGAGGAATCCCATCACTGCCTGATGCTTTGCCAGAGGTCAAACTATCAATAGCTTTGCTGAGTTCTTCGAATAGTTGACAGCTGTGGTAGAGGATCGATAAAAAATGGGAAACGAATGATACATAGGGCCATTTACCTCATCATGTAAAACAGATTGCTATGGCAACGCTGACACCGAGGGCATGAAAGTACTTTAGAACAGGTTGTCTTTCCTGGTGGCTAGCAGCAGTTGTGACTACATGCTCCTGAGGGAGCAAAATATGGACATTCATTCATGACATGATGCAGTACTACCATTTAGATGCTGCTATTTGGGGCTGGCAACCTCATCATGTACAACAAATTGCCGCAGGAAAAACAGGCTGCTAGAGGAGGATGTGAATGATTGACACAGGTTTCCTGCAAGGGGACCAACTGCAGTGTCAGCTCCATGCTCCATACGCAGCACTGAGGAACATGATGATGATTATGAACATTAGAGAATATATTTCTGAATACAGCAACACTCTGTAGATGTCAGGTCACTCACATAACAGTGATCATTGGTTCGAACCCCCTGGGATTTCAGTTTTCACTCTTTACCCTTGCTGCATTTGGGGATCAGGGCAGACTATTGATAAACATTTTCTGTATTTTAGATTTGTTTTAGATTTTAAAACCAGTTTTAATGCCTCAGAGCTGTCATAGACCGGAAGGGAAGCATCAGATAGCTAATTCTTCTTTGATGCTGCTCTTCGGGTAGCCAACTCTTCTATGAAGAGCATCAGCTGGGAGACTTTTTCAGGCCGATCTTCTCCCATTCTGCAGACATGGCCAAACCATCTTAGTTGGGTCTGTTCTACTTGGGTCTGCAGGGGGTGGGATTTTAGGCCTTGACGTATTGTCTGGTTGCGGACCATGTCTCTTCTTGTTACTTCAACCACCTTCCTCAGATACCTCATTTCTGAGGTTTGGATCTGGCTTTTGTGGGTTGTAGTTATTGCCCATGACTCGCATCCATATGTCAAGACTGGGACATAGGTGAAGCGGTATACAGCCATCTTCGTTTTCTTACCAACCTCTCTCTTGCTGAGGAATCCTCGATTTATGGCCTGAAAAAGTCTCCCAGCTGCTGCTTTTTGAGTGGCCAACTCTTCTTTGATGCCTCCCTTTCGGTCTATAATAGCTCCGAGGTATTTAAAGTGGTCGACCTGCTCCAGGACCTGTTCTCCCAGCTTAATCTGATGTCTTCTTTCTTCTCGTGATATCACCATGGATTTTGTTTTAGAGCTGCTTATGACCATCCCTCTCTTCTCCAGCTCTTCCTTCCAGACTTGCAGGTTGGATTGGAGATGTGCCTCTGATTTAGTAATCAGGGCAACATCATCAGCAAATGCCAGCTCTGAAATACAGACCTGTCTCATCTTCCAGTACCCCACTGAATACTTTCTTGTTCTCTTCTTACATATCTTGATGACATCGTCCATGAGGAGTATGAAAAGATAAGGTGACAGGATATCACCTTGTCTTACGCCAGTGATGGTCCTGAACTCTTCTGACGTATAGTTTGCTATCTTCACATAATTTCTGCAAGTTTTGTAGAAGCTCTGTATAGCATGAGTCAGAGGTGCTGGAATGTTCTTCCTTGCCAAACAGTCCCAAAGTTTGCTCCAGGGGACCCTGTCAAACGCCTTTTTCAGATCTATGAAACAAAGATGGATCTCACTTTTATACCCAAGAACCTTTTCACTCAGCTGTCTGAGTGTGAAGATTAGGTCTTGAGTACTTCGGTTTGCTCTGAATCCGCACTGGATCTCATCCAATTGTGGCTCAGCTAGGCGTCGGAGTCTCTGCTCTAGGATTCTGGAGTAGATTTTACCAGGGACACTGAGAAGGGATATGCCTCTGTGGTTTCCACATTGTCGATTGTCACCTTTTTTTAAAATTGGTGTTATGATGGCAATCTCCCAATCCTTTGGTATGGTCTTGTTGCACCACGCTGCCTGTAGGACCCTTAAGAGTAATAGGTCACCTGATGCTCCCATGTACTTAACCATTTCTGGTGTTATACCATCATGCCCTGCTGCTTTGCCCATCTTGATTTTCTCCAGTGCTGCCTTCAGTTCTTTCATCTTTATGTCATCTTCATCACCATTGGTTTCCTCTTCTGTGCTAGTGGTTATCATTTCTGATGCTTGACCTTGCTCACCTTCAAGGAGTTCTGAGAAATATTCTTTCCATCTTTCTATTACTTCCTTCGGGGCAGTAAGCAATTTGCCTTGCTTGTCCTTTATAAATTTGAGAGGGCATTGTTTTTCCTTCCTCGTGTTCTTTAGGGTCTATAGAACAATTTCTGGTTTTCTTGTGCATCTTTTTCTAGCTTTTCTCCAAATTCTTCCCAGGACTTCTGTTTTGCTGCTAGCACCTTGTTCTTTGCTTCTGTTCTAAGTATCACATATTCTCTATATTTCTCTTTTTGTCCTGCTGTGTTTTTAGCTCCTAAGTATTGTTTCTATCCATTTTCTTCTCTCTTATTTTGTCTTTGACTTCCTCTGTCCACCAAGGTGTCCTCTTTCTCTTGTTCCCAAGTCGGACTTCACCACATGCTTCTGCAGCAGCTGTCTTTACGATGTCCTTGAATTTAAGCCAGAGGGTTTCCAAGTTATCAGGTTGTTCTTCTGTGTTTCCCACCGCTGTAGCAATAAGCCCCTAATATCTGGTCTTAATTTCTGGCTCTCTCAGCTTGTAGGTCTTAATGCTCATTTCTCACGTTTGTTTACTTGGTTTCTTGCGTGATGTTGGGCAGTTCCTAGGCTGGGCAACTTATTCAGTTGTTCTTTTGATTGTAAGCAGGCTTTTGATTATGAGCAGGATCCTCTCCGTCACCTAATTAAATTAAAAGGCACACGGTATCTTAAGCCTGTACTATCGCGCGTCGCTTTAACGAGTACGGGTTTGGTAAAAGCATGCCGCCTTTCCCCCCTCCGACCCGGTAAAACACTCAGCGCACAATGTCAGTTATAATTTAATTATGACTACGCTCCCTTAACAACTATCGTTTTTACACATGATATTAAATGCTAGTCACTATATAATTACACACAATGAAAATATAATGCGCATTCTACTCTCACTTTATCCGTCACTCCTAGCGTTATTTAGTCGGCTAAACCGTATCTTCTGGTGAAAAAAAATTGGTTGATGGATTTTTCATTACTGAACCACTGGTAAGAAAATATCTACGCGTTTGCTATTTCGCTAGTCTTAACGCCTGGGACTCACAGTGAATAAAATGGTAAACCTAACACATTTTAACATTTAAGCACATCTTATATGATTACCAGAAAAACAGAATAATCCCCACGAAGGCTATTAACACATTATTTCACATAGGTTCAAGCGTATGCGTTCAGACTATCCTAAATTTCCTGAGAGACTTGATAACTGACTAGGAGAGAAGGCAGTATATATACTGATTTAGGGTAATATCTCTAAAAGATGTGACAATTCACACCTTGGACGTATCAGGGAAAATCAACGAGCTTGGCTTCCGAGATAAATGATTCTACGGTTCGCTCGCTCGCGATGCCGAAACGACATCAGAAGGCATCCCATGCGAACGGGCCTTCTTAGATTATCTCCCCCTGCCGTAGATCAAATACTTAAGTCCCCTGAAAACGTCGGACATCAAAGGTGATCGGGACTTATTATTATCGCCCTTGAATTGATCAAACAAACAAACCGCTATCTCTACTCGCGTCTGTCTAATTGCCGATAATTGGCAAATCAGCTCGCGTGAGAAACTCAGGTAAGAGAACGTGATTCGCTCCCCTGGTAAGACTGCCGGGTGCGAAAATTGGTAAACAATCATCAGCGCATGTAAACAGGAAAGATTGGCGTGGCTTTAAAATATGAGTCAGACAGACAGCGAAGTTCGTGGTTTTTGTGTAGCATAATTAAAACACTAAATGGGGAAGCGAAGGTGTTCGGATTTCTGAGGCTATATTTACATTTCCACGTCACAATCCCCATTCTATCTCTTGCATTATGTTACTTGGAAAAATTGTTTTAAATCTAATCTATTGCAAAAATCTGGCTTATTTCAGGTGATTTTGCAAACCCCTCCCCTTAAATTCCTCAACATGTTTGGATGTCGTGATATTAGCAGGTTGCAGCTGGACTGCCCACAGCTTGTGGCCATTAATCTAGGTCAGTGTCCTAATGTTCAGCTTTTCTTAGCTGGCGTGGAGCGAGAAGTGACATCTATGTGTGATAACATCCAAATAGTTACACCGAGTGAGAACATCAGATGGAGCCATGACTTTCCGCCACAAGTGTATTTATGTGGATGATCTCATGTCAGGCAATTGCAAGGAAAGTAGTCCCAGATAACCTTGAATTAATCCCAGAAAAGAGAGGGTGATACCACCTGTATCAGCTCTGAGTCAAAGTTTATGTTCAATGAAGGAAGCTGTACCTTTCCCAAAAAAATGGTAATACATAAACTGTTTAAGAACATTGTGCTAGTGTGTGCGGATTGTTTAAGAATAAGGAATAATTTTGTATGGTTTAGCAAAAGGAATAGCTCTGTTAAAATGGTATCAATAAAGATTGTTGTTGTTTAACTAGCGCAGCTGAGCTTGCTGCTCTTCTGTAGCTAATACCAAGTTGAAGAATTTGCATGTTTTCTGTAGCTGAAGGGTGGTGCTGTATAGAGTATTTGTGATTGTTGGGGAGCCCGGCAAAAGCTTTTTTCTGTCTGTGGTGAGTCCTGGGCATGTGAGCAGCGCATAATGGAGTGTCTCCTATAGATGGGGTACAGTTGGAGCAACCAGGCTCGTGTGAGGGGTTTCATTTGTTTAAGTGCTAGTTGAGTTCTGTGTGTCCTGTTTGTAGTTAGAATACTGTGCTCTGATCCGTGCACTGTAGTTCGTTCTTTTTTGTCTGGGTAGGTAATTTATTTATACACGTACATGTACAGTAGATCCTTTTTCCCATAAGTTCAGCCATTCCTCTATGAAGATGTTTTGGAACATTAGTTTAGCCCCAGTTAAGATAACAAATATTCCAGTAGAATACAGCAAAGAGTGTTGTGTATGACTGAATGGAATACTAGTTTAGCATCAGTTAGAATAACAAATAGTCCATAGAATAGGCTACAAAAGAGAGTGTTCTGTATTACTGAGTGGTATTTTAGTTACACTTATTCAATCGTCATCATCCTTCAGGGAGAGAGAGAGAGAGAGAGAGAGAGAGAGAGAGAGAGAGAGAGAGAGAGAGAGAGAGAGAGAGAGAGAGAGAGAGAGAGAGAGAGAGAGAGAGAGAGAAAGAGATAAGAAATACCACTAGACTGGAAGGAAGGACATCTGGTCAAGTTGCCAAACGAAGTAAATTTGAAAGAGTGCACATAATATAGAGGAATAATATTACTATCTGCATTCTGAAAAATACTAATAGGATTACCCACATAAAAGGTATTTTGTATAAATTAGGACCTACAAAATAGTGAAAATGAGAGAAGTATATAGAAAGAATTTTTTGCAAATTTACTTATAAAACATAAAGGATTTGGCATTTTGAAGCACGTGACTACTTAATACAGGCTTCCTGTGGCAACCAGCTGCAGCCCCATGCTCCTTAAGAAATGCAACGGAAAATGATGACGATGATAAAAGATGTAGATTGTATAAATTAGGACCTAAATAAATCAGGACCTACATAAATCAGGACCTACATAAATCAGGACCTACATAAATCAGGACCTACATAAATCAGGACCTACATAAATAAGGATCTACAAAACTTGAAAAGAGAGAGGCAAGATGGATGAAAATGAGAGAGGAATATAGGATGCATTTATTTTACAAATTTAATTGTAAGATATAGGATATGGCATTTGGAAGACATCTTTCAATTTTTGACAATGTAAACTAATGAAGAAGCTTTGTATTACACGTTTTCATGCTAGAAGTGTTACATGATCATTGAATTAACAGGTTGGTTTTATGTTCTTTCTCTTAGTTCAGGATTTGATTAAAGTGTTGTACAATGTGAAGTATCTTTATTATTTTCTTTTTTGCTCATTATGCAGCATGCAGCCATTCCCTTACAGGAAGCATTCACATGTTCTTGTAGTGGTGTTTTCTGCAACAATCTGTTTTACATGATGACGTTGCCAAGCTTATGCACACGCTCATATTAGTGGCTGTGTACAATATGCTTAATGCAGCATAGTCCTATTATTTCTTTGTCTCATCATAACCCCGGGAACTATACGGGGCTGGGGTGGAGTATAGTTATTATGTGTTACGTGCAGTCTTTGATATCTTACAATATTATACATTGGTATACTTGTTTATGTTTAGATATATTTTTTAGTGCTTAAGGGAAAGTCATTATTGAGTTACTTCCCTTGAAAGTTGTGCCGTCTCTTTCGATCGAACTCCGCGGATGAATCCAGTTTTACTGCGATTTATTCTTTGTTTGGGTAGTAATAGATTGTTCTCGCTTCAGAATATCTATGGCCTGAATTTATGTGTATTGTTTGGCTGAGTAGGACGAGTCTGTCTTATATCTGTATATCTTTACATATCTAAGTCGAACTATATGTTCTTTTGTCTCTAGAGAGGTCAAAGGCTGTTCGGCGGATGTGTCTCTAGAGAGGTGTGTTTTGGCTTCGCCCTGATCATGGGGGCTGTGTTTTGCTATGTCGGCTTGTCGCCGGGAAAAAGTGATCTCTGTATTTATGGGGAAAGTGATAGTCGTCTAGACCTATCGTGTATGCTTTACCCCAGTGTTTATTCTTATTGCCAAGGAATGGCAGAATCATATTTCTGATACGCAGGTAATAAAAGATACTCTTTTGAACTCTCGTACGAAGCCACCGTTTTTCGATAGGTATGACTTGTACATCTGAGAGGATGCATTTAACTAGATGGAAAACGACTCTGATTCCTAGCAGCACTATATCCTGTAGAATGCAGTCAATTGTATCATGATAGAATCTACAGAGCAATGAAACATTTAATGAATGACTAACTTTAAGACAGATTCATTATCTGTATCCAAACGTGAGTGACAGCTCACGAGAGAAGCCATCTTGTAAAAACATTTAGTGACTTTCAAGAAGAGAAAAGGGATGCCCGTATTATCGCTTGATTAGTCCAGAGATCACTGCTACACATGAGAACCCATTGCTAGCGGTTCAATTTGATTATATGGAAAAATCTGTGCTGGACATTATGTTAAGGAATCTTCACTAGACGAGATTAGGTCTAGAAGTCATCTTGGATATTGTTTATAATCTGACGTGCTTTGTCAGTAAACTCAGATGATATATATATATGGGCAATACTGAGTGCTTGGCTATTGACAGTCCATTATACTATTATTCTACATGAGTGCCCATGTAACATTGCAAGACCATTTATCCACTGTACCATGATGTATTATGCCAACCTGTGATTTGTCACTATCTGTGCTGTCGAGTGTGTACGTCCAATTAAACTGTAGTAAAGGTACACAGTCGTTGGTGTCGATGACTTCCAGCCATACATGAGTGTGAGAAAAGAACATTTGTCAACACCACGAACTCTTCCTATCATTCGCATATTACACACTCAATCTATGTCTACACACCACTGCGTAGGTCAAGTTGACATTCCATACTCAAACCACGAGCAACATAACAACACAGTATTTAACTCTGGTGATGTTCGAGTGAGCTTCAGATTTTTCAGCATGTCTCTTGCTCAGGGCAAGGGTCTTGTATTAAAAGAGTTTATCAACTGATGATGACGTCTGTCTCCCAAAGAAAGATCTTATCATTATGTTAATTATTTAAAATGTTTACATACAACAAAGCTATTGATAAATATTGTGATGAATGGAAGAACTGAATCTAGCATGGAAACTTAGCATGGTTCCTTACTTCATTATTTAGTGCTGTTTTTTGTTTTAATAAGTTTACATCAGTTGTCTGAGGTACTGTGGAAATACTGAAAAGAAATATTCATAATTTCTCATAAAATTGAAGGGGAGAAAAGTTTAAATATCAGTAGTAAACAATTATACTGTACCCTTTTCTTTGTTGCTGCAATATGAAATTATAATTTTCTAATTCAGTTATGACATTAATACATATAATTTACATTTTTAAATGCATCCTTTAATTTAATCTATTTGTCTGATGTAATAAATATGCTACCTTATTAAATTTGCTACTGTTGCTCAGAAGTGCACAACATAGAAGAAATGTGTTTAATTCTGACTCCATTCTCTGCATTGCCGTACATACAGAAATGAGTCAGAAGCACCCACACCTTAAAAACTGCTTTAAGACCTGTGTATGAAGTTTTTAACATAACATGAATGAAGTGCTTGATTCTAAATGACAATCTTCATAATCCAGATAGCCTTTTTCTTTCTTTCTTTTTTTTTTTAATTACCTGATGTGTGTGCATTAGGATCCCGTTACACACCCATTGAGGCATATTGGGAATGTGGTATTAGGCCCATATTTTCTTGACCACTGGCACACTAGGGATGATGTGGTCAGCATCACGCTGGCCACCTTAACCTTCCCAGAGTTGCTCTGGTACCCAATTCATGAGGCTGGGTCGACCCCGGAGCCGATGGCGGTCTAAAAAATCCCACCTCAACTGGGGATCGAACCATGGACCACCGAGCTAGGTAGCCAGTGCACTAACCACTGTGCCCCCGCGGCTACCGTGTATGCATTACATAGATTATTAATAACTTTATTATGTCATATATTTGTTTACTTTATAATTACTTAATCAATAGGATTTTTCGTTCATCATTCTGAACTTAAATGAATTTTCATGACAACAAATTGTTGCACTAATGTCATACATCTTCACCTCATAACTTTTATATGCTGTTTGTGTGTGTGTAAATCTGTTTAGTTTGTCAGTATTGTTTGTGATTCTGTACATAAGCTAACTAAAGAATAATTTATTTTTCATCTACTGATGTTCATATTGCATTTTCTGGAATAGTTCTGCATAAAGTAATGACAGTCAGTTTATAAGTAAATCAAGAATACCTCTAACATGTATGTGCAGGAGCGCAGACAAGGAGAATCAAAGTTCTCTTTTGTGATGTATACAAAGGAAGAGTCTTATTTTCAACATGATAAGGCTTCATGATGTCTGGGACGTCTTTGATAACACTTTTTCTAACTTATTAAGAACAAACAGGATTCAGAAAGAACAGAAGATGTGCAGATCATATATTTACCCTTATGAACATTACAGAGCAGTGATCAGAATGGCAGAGACAGCTGTACATTAACTTTTTTTTATTTTGAAAAGGCTTTTGACAGCATACACAGGGATAGCCTATGGGAAATACTGAGGGCTTATGGAATTCCCAAAGTGCATTGTTTCCATCATAAAAAGCCTCTATGCTAACTTTACATATAGTGTTGGGCAGAGCAACCTAACTTTCGAGGTGAAGACGGGAGTACGACAGGAATGCCCCATATCAACCACTTTTTTTTTAGTCATAGACTTGGGTGATGCACCAGACACCAGAGGGCAGTCCAAGAGGAATTAGATAGGCACCGTTTTCTACACTGGAAGATCTGGAAAATGCAGATGACACTGCACTAATTGCACAATCACATCAACACTTCCAAGAATAAACAGATAGACTAAATAAGTATAGCCAGCAAGTGGGTCTGAACATCAATCTAAAAAAGACAGAGGTCATGACATTCAATGTGAGAAATCCGGAGCCCGTAACAATAAGGAACCAGAAGCTGAAACAGATAGACATATTTACATACCTAGGATGCATAGTAACACCAGACAGCGGAACAAGCAAAGACATCAACAACACAATGAATTAAGCAAGAACAGCCTTTGCTAGTCCAAACAACATCTGGAAGTTCTCTCAGTACAGCACAAACACAGACTTTAGATTATGTGAGAGCTGTGTACTCTCTGTGCTTCTCTATGGTGCAGAGTAACAGAAAGAAAAGGTCAAATTGTCCTCTTTCCACACAATCTGCCTAAAGAAAATTCTCTGAATCTTTTGGTCGAATACCATCACCAACCAAGAACTGCTTACTCAGAGCACCCAAGAGGACATGCACACCATCATAGCTGGCAGACGCTGGAGTTGGGGTGGCCACATCTTCAGAAGAGACCCCGATGCCATCACAAGAACAGCTATATTATGGACCCCTGAAGGAAAGCAAAACAAAGGCCGGCCTAAAACAACTTGGCGGAGAACTGTGGAGGCCTAGATGCAAAGAATGAACCAGAGCTGGGGCACTGCACGAAGTATGGCTGCCGACCGAGCAAAGTTGAAGCAGTTTGTTGCTGCCCTGCAGGACGCCACCAAGTGTAATGGCCACTGACTGCATTTACAGTCGGCGGCTAAGGTTCAGAGACGAAGAACATATTGTAATATATTGTGAAGAGTAAGTGTTAAGTAAACCATGTTTTACTGGAGCCAGATAGGGAAGCAAAGAAAAGTAGCACTGTAATCTACCAAGCATGTCATAAAAGGCCATTAAAGTACGCTGGGCATGAGGCTGATGACCCCCATCTTTTAGAAGATTTAAGCTAACAAACTGGACGAATGCAGATGGAACAAGAGATGAGAAGAAGATGCTGGCAATGGATAGGTGACACATGCTGGCAATGGATAGGTGACACATTAGGTAACCTGTTGATAGAATTACAAGGCAGACCTTGTTTTGGAATCCCCACAATAAGAGACATGGAAACACATGGAGAAGAGAATTAGACAGCGAGGAGGATGAGGAGGGCATGGTGGGATCTTGTGCAGATGGCACAGTACAGAAGGTCATGGTGTGGGTTTTTGGGGGAGACCTGTGCTGGATGAATGAATGAAGTGTTAAGTACCTCTATATATATCTACTTAAGTGGGCCTTTGCAAACTAGTGTCATTGTCAACAGCATCACGAGGCTGAAAGCAAACAATTCGACAAACTGTGATACTTAAACACTTCTCACAAATCTTTACTTCTATAAACATAAAAAAACAAACATCTGTAAAATTATTTTAAGGGTGGTTCATAATATTAAAGTATGCAAAAAAAAATTTTGAGACAGCCTGTACATCATTTTTTATCGAGTTTAAATTAATTATAATTCTACTAGAAATGCAATGTAATTATTAACTGTGATATGTCGCTGTTTTGTCACGCACAAGTAATGTTGCCATTGTGTTCATGCATTGTATCACCAGATTCAATGATTCTTGAATAAAGATAAAAGTACATTTAAGCAATATATTATGTCTCATTTGTATAAACATTTAAGATTATTTCAATGGTTCTTTTTCTTTTTTTGCTTGATTTTAACTCTGTGAAAGCAGTCTGTCAATACATTTCAGCTCCCGACAGAGCACAAGTCCTCAACAGATACTTGCCAAACCCTATTGCTCCATTCAACATCTTTCCATGTGTTCTTTATTCCTTTCGTGTCTGTTTCCAGCTCTCTTCTCCCTGTCTTTTTTGGACTCCCACTATTTCTGTTACCCTGGTGATTTCAAAACAGGGACTGTCTTGTGATCAACTGGTTTCCTTAATGTGTCTCCTATCCAACGCCAGTGTCTTCTCGTGACCTTTTGTTCCACTGATATTTGTCTGGCTCTTTCCATCAGCTCCACATTTGTAATCTTGTCATTGAAGAAGAAAAAGCAGAGAGCCAACAACAAATTCAAAAACTTGGAAAGAGAGGCCAAGGACTCAGTGTGGGAGGGCTTTGTGACACAGGGTGCACTGAAAAACCTCTTCAGAAATTCTGGTCCTTACATCGAAGGATGAATAGGAACAGTACAAGCCAACCAATTCCTAATATTCTAAGCTCGACAGAAATAAGCCTGGACTAATGTCGAAAAGGGATATGCATTACTGGAGCGTTATTTTACTCAGACAGATAAAGATGATAAATCAACCCATCAAGAGGTTAAAGACCGTGTCATGGAAAGCGACAAAAGCGCAACATACATTCCGACCTCATATCCGACGAAGACGCTGTGTGCACTTTAGAAACCAACAGAAACACTGCCACGGGTCCTGATGGTGCATAGTATCACCACATAAAACATTTCGATGACACGGGCATTAAGAATATTGTGAGTGATTTCAACATCAGTATACAGAATGTTGAGGTGCCGGAAATACTGGCTACATAGTTACCTACAGCTACTTCCTAAACCTGGATAAGATTTCACTCTTCGAAAATGCACAAATCCTCCCTGATACCATGGGAAGCTATAGGTCCATGAAAGTAACTTGAGATAATGCTGCAACGTTTGCTTATGATGTGTTCATGGGGTTCCAGTGTAAACGAAAAAGGGTTGCTGTAGCAATTGATCTAGAAGATGCTTATAACAGTTTGAACTTTGAAACCTTAATGAACTGTGTAATGGCTTGCGGGGTTAACACTTGGCTAACAAGATTGAAAGCGGCTGCGTTAACAGAGATTTCAGTTGCCTTTCGCTTGGGAACATAGACATCAGAACCAATGCGCATTTGCCCGGGACTACCCCAGTGTTCTCCACTATCACCGGTGTTGTTTAATATCTATACAGCAAAAGTAGCCACCATTCAGCCAACGGGGCAGGGACAAACATTGACTTTTGCAGATGACATATTATTTACAGTACTGGTTCTGACCGACATGAAATAGTCAATAGCATACACGGGACACTACATGAGATGTTTAAATGGTGCAAGGAAACTGGCTCTAAAGTTAATCCCAACAAGGCCTGCATGGTGTGCTCATTGAACAACTACATAGTGAAAGCAGACCTTCCAGATATTACTCTCATTGGGTAAGAAAAAATAGCAAGACAAGCTGAAGTACCTTAGAGTAACATTTGATTGCGGGCTATCGTATAAGCACCATGTTGATCACATCATACAGAAGTGCAGGAGAGGTTTGGCAGCCCTAACAACAATGGCCACAACGCACCTGGGATGGAAGAGGAAAATGTCATGGATGGCGCAGACAGAGGCAATTATTAGACAGGTGACCACAGTTGAAAATATATTCAAGGAAGAAGAGTTGAGTACGTCAGGTCAGAGCTGGACAAACTACCAGCAAGTCATCATCAACCTTGGTAGAGAGTGCAGAACTTGGGCCAATGGGAGGGCAGAGCTGGACATTAATTAGCTGATAAATGATCATGCTTGGGGATGATGATAAAGAGACCGTTGGGGTCGACAGATGTTGGTCTGAGCCACTACTTGATCGTATAGCTAGTTCGTCTTTCACTCCTTTGTGGATTTCTTCAAGCACTGAAAAATAACACACACTCTTGGTTTAACGAAACTCGAACAAATCATATCTGGAGTTCTGACATCTCGTGTTAACTTTGAGTTTCTGTTTCCATAGAATGGCTTTGGTAGGACACCTCAAAGCATTCCACACTAAAAAAAAGGAAAACTCAACAGAGTTCTCTCTCTCTCTCTCTCTCTCTCTCTCTCTCTCTCTCTCTCTCTCTCTCTCTCTCTCTCTCTCTCTCTCTCTCTCTCTCTCTTTCTCTCTCTCTCTCTCTCTCTCTGGTCCTTCTACCATCAAGACCAGGCTCGAACTAAAATAAATGCACATTTGATGCGCTGATCACATGACTCGTGCAATTCGTGGTCGACTCTGCCTGAATCAAGCTCACCAATGCTCACCTATTGTCTTGCATCCAATGCTCTTTCTAACTGACAAAAAAAGGGGGACTACTATTTTAACTACTCAGTCTAGTCGTTTTAATTTCCCTTTATTACTTTTTACACCCCTTTATAAAATCCTGCCACAATGCCATTGTGTACATTGATTGGTCTGTAATAAGTTGTAAGAAATCTAGGTGGGGGCTTTTCTGATAGAGTAAAGAGCAGAATCAACGCTGAACATAACGGGGCTTACATGATAACAACCTCCAGCATGAGAATGGAGGTAGAGACAACTACTGCAGCCTTAAGGTGGCTGTCTGAAACTTCATTAACAAGGGTAGTTATTGTATCAGACTTACAATCCATGATTCGGAAAGTCCAAAGTGAATGGCTCCGGCATGAATAGAAAACCTCCATAGAAACCTTGAATCTTCAGGAACTGGTGTGGATCCACTATCCTGGTCATGCAGGTGTACACAGTAATGAAAGAGCTGACAGACTAGTTTCAAGAGCATGCACAGAAGGTTCACTGGATATGGATAAGGGAGAGATACGGAGGGCAATAAATGATCGCCTATTAGAGAATGACACTACAATCGATGAATCATCAAGGCTAAGACTGTTGGAATTCTGCATAAAACGTAAGACATGCAGAGGTGGGTGTGTGAGAGGATGCATTCGGCGTGTATACAACCATCGCGCAATAGGAACAATTAGCATTCATAACCTTCGATATGTGCTGAGGGAGATTGAGCACCTATGGGTTTGTCCGGAGTGCAATGATGTTGATCCTGATCAATAATAGCAACAATAACAGTCTTGTCATACCATCTCAATCCGTCCATGCTGTGTAACACCCATTTATGAAAGTCTGTATCCTCCTGTGTGTCTTTTTTGTTGTTACCCATGTTTCAGGGCCATACAATAGGACTGACTTTACATTTGAGTTGAAGATTTTTATTTATTATGTTGGACTTTTTTCTTTTCATTTCCATATACAGTATTTCCCAATGCAAATACAACTTCTCCTACTTTTTCACATCTAAAGATAACTTAGTTAAGTGATTACAGTTAATCTACGGATGCTAAGACATGCAGTTGTCGAGAGAGATTAGACTACGACCAAGTACAACAAATAGTAGCTAACTCAAGAGATCCAAACCACAGTCACAATGCTATGACAAATCAATAATCTATGGAGTACACTCGGACTGAACTCCAAGAAAAATTCTTTCCTGGGCTCATTGGTTTAATAATGTAACTTTAAGATGCATCTTTTGAAGTCATTACAAAGTGCTTGATCCTCCACTGTGTAGTGAACATGCTCATTTTTCAACATGGGAGAACAGGGTTTGAATGTCACGATGAGGCAGCACTGGCCAGTCAGCAGAGTAATTTAGCTACGGTGAAACGCAGCACATTTCCCCATTATTCATTCATTCAATAACCCCTTAGCTCTCAAAGGAACATAGTCCTTTAACATATACATGCCAAGTCCCCCTATCACTTGCCATCAATTCAACGTCTTGACATGCCTTTCTTTTCATGTTCATATCTGTCTCATGTTCTCTTATTCATGTGCCTTTTCGTCTACCTCTACATCTCGTGCCCTGGGGATTCAAGAACAAGAACTACCTGGTAATGTTATCAGCAGGTCTCAGCACTACACTTAACAGAACAAAAATGTGGAAAGTACTTTAATTTACTCTTTTTTCACTCTCAGATTTCTTGTTCTGATCTTTGAACAACATAACCTGTTCTACAACTATCTTGTTTAAGGGGAGGGGCTACACTGAAATGCTAATTTCGTTATTAATTGCTGGATTTCATTGAAAATGCACAGACTTAACCTATATCAATACTAGATACGAAAAATGAAGAGGAAAAGGCCCTTGAGTATAAGAGTGAGATCCATCTTTGTTTCATAGATCTGGAAAAGGCGTTTGACAGGGTCCCCTGGAGCAAACTTTGGGACTGTTTGGCATGGAAGAACATTCCAGCAGCTCTGATTCATGCTATACAGATCTTCTACAAGTCTTGCAGAAATTATGTGAGGACAGCAAACCATGAGTCAGAAGAGTTCAGGACCACCACTGGTGTAAGACAGGGTGATATTCATTCATTCATAACCCTCCACTCCCAAAGGAGCATTGACCTTTAACAAACACATGCCAAGTCCTCCTGTCACGTGCCATCATCTCAAGTTCTTTCCACGTTCTCCTCATAATTTTCACCTCTGTTTCCAGCTCTCTTCTTCGTGTGCTTCTTGGTCTACCTCTGCTTCTCTTGCCCTGGGGGTTCCAGAACAAGGACTGCCTTGTAACGCTTTCAATAGGTTTCCTCAGTGTGTGTCCTATCCATTGCCATCGTCTTTTTCTCATCTCTTGTTCCACTGGCACTTGTCTAGTTCTTGTCCTCAGTTCCACGTTGGTAACCTTGTCATACCATTTTAATCCCTCTATTCTACGCAAGCACCCATTTATGAAAGTCTGTAGTTGTCTTTGTTGTTCTCCATGTCTCAGAGCCATAACAATAGCACTGACTTCACATTTGAGTTGAAGATTCTTATTTTCGTGTTGGATCCGATTTCTCTTGATCTCCATATATTTTCCAAAGCAATGAAAGCTCCTCTTGCTTTTTGTATTTTTAGTTTGATATCACTGTCTGTCCCTCCGACTTTGTCTATATTGCTGCCAAGATATGTGTACGATTCTACATCTTGTATTGGTGTTTCTTCAAGTTCAACCCTGTTATCATTACCTGCATTTATTCTCATTATTTTTGTCTTTTCCCTGTGTATTTTCAGACCCAATTCTGTGACCTCTCATAGAGTGTTTTCAATTTGTCCTGCACCTGATTACGGTTATGGGACAGAACAGCCAAGTCATCAGCAAGATCCAGATCATCCAACTGCTTAGTCAGAGTCCACTGGATTCCATTTCTGATGTGTGTTGTCGATGATCTCATAACACAGTCTATTGCTAGTAAGAAAAGAAATGGAGACCAGAGGCATCCCTGTCGCACTTCTGTTCTTATCCCAAAGCTGTTCTGTAAGTTGTCCTTCGTGAAGAACTCTGCATGTCATGTCTTCTTATGTTTTCTTTATTAAATTAATGATCTTCAGGGGAACTCCATAATGCCTCATCAATTTCCAAAGTGATCCTCTGTCTACACTGTCAAATGCCTTTTCGTAGTCCACAAATCCGATGCATAGTGGTGAATTCCATTCTAGACTTTGTTCAACTATTATTCTCAAAGTCGCTATCTGGTCTGTACAGGACCTGTTTTGTCGAAAACCTGCTTGTTCATCTCTCAGTTTACAAGGTGATATCCTGTCACCTTATCTTTTCATACTCCTCATGGACGATATCCGCAAGGCATGTAAGGAGAGAACAAGAAAGTATTCAGTGGTGTACTGGAAGATGAGACAGGTCTGTATTTCAGAGCTGGCATTTGCTGATGATGTTGCCCTGATTGCTAAATTAGAGACACATCTCCAATCCAACCTGCAAGTCTGGAAGGAAGAGCTGGAGAAGAGAGGGATGGTCATAAGCAGGTCTAAAACAAAATCCATGGTGATATCACGAGAAGAAAGAAGACATCAGATTAAGCTGGGAGAACAAGTCCTAGAGCAGGTCGACTACTTTAAATACCTCAGAGTTATTATAGACCGAAAGGGAGGCATCAAAGAAGAGTTGGCCACTCGAAAAGCAGCAGCTGGGAGACTTTTTCAGGCCATAAATCGAGGATTCCTCAGCAAGAGAAAACGAAGATGGCTGTATACCGCTCCACCTATGTCCCAGTCTTGACATATGGATGCGAGTCATGAGCAATGACTACAACCCACAAAAGCCAGATCCAAACCTCAGAAATGAGGTATCTGAGGAAGGTGGTTGAAGTAACAAGAAGAGACATTGTCCGCAACCAGACACAAGGCCTAAAATCCCACCCCCTGCAGACCCAAGTAGAACAGTCCCAACTAAGATGGTTTGGCCATGTCTGCAGAATGGGAGAAGATCGGCTACCACGACAAGCATGGGAAACAAAGAGCCAGGGATCCAGACCCCCAGGACGACCCAGAGTCCGCTGGGAGGAAAACATTAGACAATCTTTGAAGGACCGAGGACTAGAATGGAACCAGGCCAGGAGGAAGACAGCCGATATGATAGTCTGGCGCTCTCTCTTCCAAACCTCTACACCTCACGGTAGAAGAGAAACGACTAAGTAAGTAAGTAAGACTTTATCTAATTCATCCCACCCTTATTTATTTTACATTTGTTAACGATAATTAACTATTAAATGTTGTTATCTGTATATATACAATTTTATATTTGATTTAGTCATTTTGAGTGAACTGCACCCGTATGTCTGTCATTTAAATACCTATAAACATAGCTATTAAATTAATATTTTACTGAGTTAAATAAGTTGAGGGCTCACCAAAACGAGCAAAATCCTTACTCATAGAAGGTCAGGGAAGATATAAAGTTTACACGGCCTGGATTATATCAGCCGTAGTATTTGATTTCTTAAATCCCTATGTGGCTTCCTAGAATTGAAGCACCAGTCTTCAATTCACATCTCTGCCAAGAGTAATTTTGAGCGATAGGTAAACACATTTGAAGATCTGTAGTAGATACTCTAGAGTTTGGCCACTAGTGGACCATCACTGCAGAGCAAGGGGAATCAATCCCGTGATATTCATTCATAAGCTTCTATGCTCAGCCATTGTTGTACCTGTTCATCTTCTTCGTTAGTTGCTCCACTCGTTCGTATCTCGACCATTGCATTTCTGAGCACTGAAGCAACAGAGTGTTCTTGGATCCTTAGCCCGTGACGGACAAAGCAGTCAATGGCCATCACGCCTAGTGATGTCTTTGAGGGCAGTAACAAACTGTCTCAACTTTGCTCGGTCGGTGGCCATCCTTTGTGCAGTGCCCCAACTCTGTTCATTCTTAGCATCTACAGTTCTCCCCCAGGTTGTCTTTGGTCTGCTTCTCTTTCGCCGTCCTTCTAAGGTTCATAGCATAGGGTCTCTTCTGAGGACATGACATAGCCAGTTCCAGCGTCTGCCCGCATTAATGGTGTGCATATCTTTTTGGCTGCACCGTGTAAGCAGTTCTTGGTTGGAGATGGTATTTGGCTAAACAATTTGAAGAATTTTCCTTAGGCAGGTCGTGTGGATGGAGGATTATATATATATATATATATATATATATATATATATATATATATATATATATATATATATATTATATTATATATATATATATATATATATATATATATATATATATATATATATATATACTACTCCTCAAAAGTCAAGGGCCAATGTAATGAACTCATTTAATAGTTTAATGGCTATTTATGGCCATGCGTTACTACCGTCCCGCCTACTGTTCTCCTACCGTGTTAAATGTTGTAGTGAGTGTGCATGGGTACATTCAGACGCCACAGATACGCACATCAGAGGCATGGAATGGTGTAACGGCAGGCGAATGTTAATAACGTTTATTGCACCACAACACGTTCATGAAATACACAGTCAAACATAACTCACAACAAGAAAGTACTATAGTCACATCTCCACTTCTCATAATCATTAGCGCTCTACAACATCAAGACTAGATTCTCTCAGCAACGGTCATCCTCGCCGTGCTGACAATAATAAATGGCCTCAAACGATGCTTCTAACATCAGCATTATAATAAATAGACAATGGATCCTTTTCCCAGCAAACGGTTGTCCAATAAATAATGGCCTCCTTAAATATGCTTCATCAAAGACGCTCTTAACTTTGGCGCTTTAATATAACTGTGGATCCTCTCAGCAACGGTCATCCTCGCCGTGCTGGCAATAATAAATGGCCTCAAACGATGCTTCTAACATCAATATTATAATAAATAGACAATGGATCCTTTTCCCAGCAAACGGTCCTCCTCGCCGTGCTGACAATACTAAATGGCCTCAAACGATGCTTCTAACATCAATAGTGAATACTCGCGGCAATTTCTCGCAAGACTGCACTCCTGGCAGTCTGCAGTAATCTCGCCTTCACTCATCTTAACATTTATATAGTCAAACATATGTCCTGGATCCTTACCTCTTCAAAAATACTCACAAACACAATTCTCCAATAAACTCAGAAATTATAGGCCTACACAAATAAGGGCCTTTATAACTTTTGCACTGCGCAGGCATACTCGAAACACACACTGTAGGACCGACCTCTCCCGTCGGTACCCAAAACCAGAATCCCCTAGTTCACACACTAGATCCGCCAAAAAAAAAGACACGAGACTCGGTTGTTTAAAAAACACAACTCAGTCTCGATAATTGCATGGGCTAGTCACACGAGCTTACTCACAGCTCAAGACAGTTCAGAGAAAAAAAAACATCTCCGCGATTTGAACTGACCAGTGTTCGCCACTTGGAAACTTCTCGATCACACGAGGGAATTCCCCTAATACTATTTTAACTTAACATCAGCTTAACCAAGCAACGTAACCCGCAATCGAATCTATTCGCTTAACATTTTCAAGATCACCTCCCTTTGATAATATTTACTCTGTATCAGTTGCCACACCGCCCGGGAAAAAAATGGTTTATCATTTTTTTGTTGAAAATTTAAGTCCCAAAAATTTAGAGATAAATGAAATTATATTATATGGCTACCAAAAATGTATCTAACAAAAAATGTACCTATCAAAAAATGTACCTATTAAAATAGTACATCTATAAACAATTTCAGCAATAAATGTAAAATTACAACTAAAACATCATGAAAGTATAAGTATTGAAACGAAGAAGTATACAAGTAAAATGAAGAGAAAGAAAATA
Organism: Oreohelix idahoensis; assembly: GCA_024509875.1. NCBI lineage: Eukaryota > Metazoa > Mollusca > Gastropoda > Stylommatophora > Oreohelicidae > Oreohelix > Oreohelix idahoensis. The sequence goes on from JAMPIV010002847.1 coordinate 81,330, forward strand.
CAGAAATATAAACAAGATATGAACACATATCGAAAAGACAATAAAAAGATAGAATGAAATGAAGGATAGTCAACAAAGACGAATGGAAAGCAAAGGTATGAACGCATAGAAAGTCAATGACAATACATACTAATAAATGTTTAGATCAAACAATATCTTCCAAAAATTAAATACAAACATAATTACAAGGCACAAAACAAAATGTCAAAGTATATCCATACTAACAGCACAAAATGAATAATTCATAACTAAACAAAGTCTAATAAGTAATTTAACTAAGTTACAAAAGTTATACTTAATTGAAAATAAATTATAAACCTTACATAAACAAATAATAGCATTTGCGATAACTAAGTTTTGACCTAACGCAAAATCAACCGCTAAATAATAAAATACATCATAATATCAAATAAGACAAGTTTCCAAAAAAGTAATATCCCTTTCAATCATAGGGCACACAAAAATAAATTACAATGCCAAAAAACAATTTTTTTCCCAAAATAACCATACAAAATATTTCAGAACGATAAGTTATCAAAAAATAAAATTATTATTTAAGTAATTCTAAGTCATAACTAATAAACTAACAATGAAATTAACTTTTAACAAAATGAGAGAAGCATAAAGTATCTTATCTCTAGACAAACACTTAAATCAAAACATGTAAGTTTTTCTTACAAAAAATACATCACCAAAAAACACCTAAGACAAATACAATGTCATCTGTATATCAACTTTCCAACATACAAACATAACATAATGTTACAACAATATGTCTATATTGTTTAAACAAACAATAGTTTAGATGTGTCTATCAATTTTACAAAAAAGTTGAATTTAATTTATAAGTTAATTCTGATTAACAATAGCGTTGAGCTTCAGTGTTATTTAACTGTAAATTTATATCTTACTCAGCCTATATATATAGTATAAATAAATCTAAAATTTAATGGTACAATAGGATATGAAAAAGAAGTCCTATAAAAATACCTGCAAAGGTGTTACGTACATTTATTACCTACGGGGGTAGTCTTCGGTCCTGCCAAATGTACGCACCAGTTTTATATAGTTATATTATTTGTGCGTTCGATTGATTCACGCACTGACGTGCACAATGCTGTGTGAGTTGCTTTGGACGCACGTGTAACCTAGTTGAGTAGATTGTGACGTCATGATAGGGGCAGCTCGGACGACATTTATGTCCGCAGTGTTATTCTTTGATTCCTGGCAAATTTGAAGATGCCATCAGTTGTATTCGTATCTATTGGTCTTCATGGCGAAGCCAATAGTGGAAGAATGAAGTAAGTGTCGCCCCATTTCTTATGGCAAGTTTAATTATGTAAATTAAAGTATCAGGCCGCTCCTATTAATGGTCTAGCGGGAATTCATCGGAGATGACATTCCTAGAATTGGACACACGGAGTCGATAGCCTTTGGAATCTTTTGTAGAGAGAGAATCCATATGTGGAATCAAGTTAATGAATATATATATGCTTCACATGTTTAATATGCCGTTTTACCTATGCCAAAGTCGTGGTATGGATACCGAGAGGTTAGCCAAGATGAAACACTAACCTGGTTGTATTGTTATATCTGCCTTTGTTTGGATTGGATATGCTATCTAAGAATTTTATGAAGAAAGTCTGGGATGCTTACAAGTATGATATAAATTATTGCTCCGTGAGAATGAATCCGTTTGCCTTAATAAACGTCCTTGGGAGAAGGTCAACGGACGTTAATACCATGTCTGTTACATGGTAATGGAAGTGATCCTTAGTCACTGGAATATAAGAGAACTTAACTATTAGAGAATCTACAACAACTATTAACAGTGATATTAACATTTTGACGTATGATCTTCGCATCTGTAACTATGATTGTCTTGTTCCACTTCGTTGGTGTCACGTCAATAAAATATATGTACAGTAATCACCGGCTTGTGTGCTGCCAATACTTGCCCAGTTCACCCAATTCAACGATACTTGTTGGAATTTTCGTTTGAAGAACATTGTTGACATTCATTCCGTTTTAACCATTCGCGTTTCAATTTACCTCTTCACTGAACTCAACGATAAAAATGGAGTCAACAATAAATGGTGTTCCAGTGTGGTCTGGAAGTAATTTCAAAGGAACGTAACCATCCAAATTATCGTTTGAAAAGAAGAATTTTTACTTTCAAGGCGACATCATCTCAATTTGGATCCTAGCGTGATATGAATCAGATTCAACTTACGTTTACCAAGGTCAAGGTCTTCAATCAACCTCCACGTCAAGTTTCACAGTGACTGATTACTTGGAGATCATCTCTTCATCATTATTGCGTGCGAGCTGTAATCTAGAGAAGCAGAACGAAGTATTTTATCTGCAGACGTACATCCACGGAGACGAGGCACATTGATTTTTTACCTGCACGCGAGATGAGTATAACGTGTTTCCGTTGTACACTTTATTACGCTTAGTTGTGCCTTCCGTGTTATGTCCACATTCATATTTTTCGTGTTCAGTGTTATATGTTGTGTATTCTTCGTGGGAGGTAGGGAGGTTGATCTGACGAACGAGATCCATCTCGAAGCCAATTCGGGCTCTTCGTCAGACGTTCTGTAGGGCTCGTCTTGTAAGTTTCAATTGAGCGATAGTTCCGGTACAAGGCTAGAAACCTTGCCGAAGTTCCGATCGCTAGTTGCTTCTTATAATATTATCTATTTAGCTGTTTCGTCACGTTTAATCGGTGTTTTTGGTAGCTATTTTTATTCATAATTTAGTTTTATGATGAATTTTGTTTGTATTTTGCGTCCATCTCACCTTTCCTGTCGTTTAGTTTTTTACAAAACCTATGTTTTTACACTGTGTTGTCAATTGTACTGTTAATTATCTGATCGTAGTTATCGCCGTATATTTTTACGATATTCTATTTTAGTTATACATTTTTATTTTTTTGATTTCTACGATTGTGTTCTACCGTCCAGTTTATCATGTCTTGTCGGTTATGTTTCTATTGTCTTTCTCGTTGTTCATTTCATGACATTTGATTACATAAATTTATTGATTAATAACATATTTAATAATTATATGATAACATTATACCGTTCTAAGGACAGGAACGAAGACCACGAGTTGTAGTAACAATTTTAAGTAGTATTATTACATAATAAAATTGACTATTTCATTAAGCAAGCAAAAGCTCTTCAGATGGCTCCTGAGGAAGCAAAAGCATTTGCACTTGCAGAATATAAGAAAGCTCAAGAAATAGAAGCTGATCAGAGAAGGTTAGAAACTTTACGTTTGGAAAATTTGAAATTTGAGGCAGATCAAAAAAGAATTGAGGCTGAGGAGGATGAAAAGAAGAGGAAATTTATAGCTGAGGAAGAGGAGAAAAAAATGAGATTAGCCGCTGAATTAGAAGAGAAACGATTGCAGCGAGAGGCAGAACAGAAACAAAAAGAAGTGGCAGAAAGAAGATTAATAGCTGAACAAAACACAAAGCGACTTCAGCTTGAGATGGAAGAGAATGAAAGAAAACGACAGCATGAACTGAAATTAGCAGAGTCAGAATATGAAAGACTTAGGTTAACTCAGGAAGCTAATTCTCAGAGAACTTTTGAAAGCCAAGCTTCATCCAGACATGATAATTTTAAGGAAATTCACCTTAAATTACCAAAATTTAATCCCCCGTCTGATGACGTGATATTCTTCCTAGATAGGTTTGAGGCCACTTGTGTGTCTTATAACGTGGATAAAGCTCTATACTGTACATATTTATCCAGATTACTCACAGGGGACGCATTAGCAGTTTATCATACCACCAGCATTGGTGAGAAAAATGACTATAATGCTCTTAGAGCGGCACTTCTGCAAAAATTCCAAATGACAGAAGACCAATATCGATCAAGATTCCATACATTACTACCTCAATCTAGCAGAAATTTTAGTGATTTTCTGTCACAAATACGACTAACATTAGAAAGATGGATCGAATTATCCAAAATTGAAAAGTCGTATGAAGGTCTCTTCGATTTACTGATGCGCGATAAGGTACTTTCATCTGTAAATCCTACATTTCTCGCATTTTTACACGAACGGAAACCTTTATCTATGAAAGACCTAGAACAGCATGCTAAAAATTTTTGCACTGCTCACCCAAACATGGATCTAAGTAATGCACAGATTAAGAATGAATTGCCTGTTGCTTTTGCAGCACAACAAAACAATTTTTCACGCAATCGTTCTTTTAGTGCTGACAGATATGTCAATAAGGGAAATAATGACAATTTTAACAATGGTAATTTTTACAAAGGGAAGCAATTTCAACAATCTGCTCCATTTAATGTTTCTTGGAACCAGGCTCACAGATCACGAGATTTTGGTAACAATAATTTTAAAAATAATCAAGGACATTATAATAAACAAAACTGGAGATCAAGATCTCAGGGTCCGCAAAAGAAACAATTTTTTGGAAATAAACCATTTTACCAACATCATAACGATAATTATACAAATTATCGGACTAATCCAAATTTTAACTCTAGCAGAAACTACAATTATGGCAATTTTAATGACAAAAATCAAAATCGATCGCGTCGACGAGATAGATCGTTGAGTAATACGAATAGACATTCTAATGTCGCTTTTAGTGATACACAGGCTAACATTGAACAGGGTAAAGGAGCTGAAACTCATAATGCTATGTGTTGTTCTCTTGATTGTACCCAAGTCAAAGATTGTTCAGGATTCTCTACTCTTTTCCAGCCCAGGGCGATCACGACGCTGCGTTGCGGACATACCTTGCCTAGTCTACCTGCAGTTTGTACGGCCACTGCTGCTTCAGTACACCAGGGACAGGGCTCTCTTAAGTTTAACAAGCTGTTACGTACATTTATTACCTACGGGGGTAGTCTTCGGTCCTGCCAAATGTACGCACCAGTTTTATATAGTTATATTATTTGTGCGTTCGATTGATTCACGCACTGACGTGCACAATGCTGTGTGAGTTGCTTTGGACGCACGTGTAACCTAGTTGAGTAGATTGTGACGTCATGATAGGGGCAGCTCGGACGACATTTATGTCCGCAGTGTTATTCTTTGATTCCTGGCAAATTTGAAGATGCCATCAGTTGTATTCGTATCTATTGGTCTTCATGGCGAAGCCAATAGTGGAAGAATGAAGTAAGTGTCGCCCCATTTCTTATGGCAAGTTTAATTATGTAAATTAAAGTATCAGGCCGCTCCTATTAATGGTCTAGCGGGAATTCATCGGAGATGACATTCCTAGAATTGGACACACGGAGTCGATAGCCTTTGGAATCTTTTGTAGAGAGAGAATCCATATGTGGAATCAAGTTAATGAATATATATATGCTTCACATGTTTAATATGCCGTTTTACCTATGCCAAAGTCGTGGTATGGATACCGAGAGGTTAGCCAAGATGAAACACTAACCTGGTTGTATTGTTATATCTGCCTTTGTTTGGATTGGATATGCTATCTAAGAATTTTATGAAGAAAGTCTGGGATGCTTACAAGTATGATATAAATTATTGCTCCGTGAGAATGAATCCGTTTGCCTTAATAAACGTCCTTGGGAGAAGGTCAACGGACGTTAATACCATGTCTGTTACATGGTAATGGAAGTGATCCTTAGTCACTGGAATATAAGAGAACTTAACTATTAGAGAATCTACAACAACTATTAACAGTGATATTAACATTTTGACGTATGATCTTCGCATCTGTAACTATGATTGTCTTGTTCCACTTCGTTGGTGTCACGTCAATAAAATATATGTACAGTAATCACCGGCTTGTGTGCTGCCAATACTTGCCCAGTTCACCCAATTCAACGATACTTGTTGGAATTTTCGTTTGAAGAACATTGTTGACATTCATTCCGTTTTAACCATTCGCGTTTCAATTTACCTCTTCACTGAACTCAACGATAAAAATGGAGTCAACAATAAATGGTGTTCCAGTGTGGTCTGGAAGTAATTTCAAAGGAACGTAACCATCCAAATTATCGTTTGAAAAGAAGAATTTTTACTTTCAAGGCGACATCATCTCAATTTGGATCCTAGCGTGATATGAATCAGATTCAACTTACGTTTACCAAGGTCAAGGTCTTCAATCAACCTCCACGTCAAGTTTCACAGTGACTGATTACTTGGAGATCATCTCTTCATCATTATTGCGTGCGAGCTGTAATCTAGAGAAGCAGAACGAAGTATTTTATCTGTAGACGTACATCCACGGAGACGAGGCACATTGATTTTTTACCTGCACGCGAGATGAGTATAACGTGTTTCCGTTGTACACTTTATTACGCTTAGTTGTGCCTTCCGTGTTATGTCCACATTCATATTTTTCGTGTTCAGTGTTATATGTTGTGTCGTCCATCTCACCTTTCCTGTCGTTTAGTTTTTTACAAAACCTATGTTTTTACACTGTGTTGTCAATTGTACTGTTAATTATCTGATCGTAGTTATCGTCGTATATTTTTACGATATTCTATTTTAGTTATACATTTTTATTTTTTTGATTTCTACGATTGTGTTCTACCGTCCAGTTTATCATGTCTTGTCGGTTATGTTTCTATTGTCTTTCTCGTTGTTCATTTCATGACATTTGATTACATAAATTTATTGATTAATAACATATTTAATAATTATATGATAACATTATACCGTTCTAAGGACAGGAACGAAGACCACGAGTTGTAGTAACAATTTTAAGTAGTATTATTACATAATAAAATTGAATAATGGCTACCTTAGACTATTTCATTAAGCAAGCAAAAGCTCTTCAGATGGCTCCTGAGGAAGCAAAAGCATTTGCACTTGCAGAATATAAGAAAGCTCAAGAAATAGAAGCTGATCAGAGAAGGTTAGAAACTTTACGTTTGGAAAATTTGAAATTTGAGGCAGATCAAAAAAGAATTGAGGCTGAGGAGGATGAAAAGAAGAGGAAATTTATAGCTGAGGAAGAGGAGAAAAAAAATGAGATTAGCCGCTGAATTAGAAGAGAAACGATTTCAGCGAGAGGCAGAACAGATTAAAACAAAAAGAAGTGGCAGTTAAAGAAGAAATTAATAGCTGAACAAAACACAAAGCGACTTCAGCTTGAGATGGAAGAGAATGAAAGAAAACGACAGCATGAACTGAAAATTAGCAGAGTCAGAATATGAAAGACTTAGGTTAACTCAGGAAGCTAATTCTCAGAGAACTTTTGAAAGCCAAACTTCATCCAGACATGATAATTTTAAGGAAATTCACCTTAAATTACCAAAATTTAATCCCCCGTCTGATGACGTGATATTCTTCCTAGATAGGTTTGAGGCCACTTGTTGTGTCTTTATAACGTGGATAAAAGCTCTATACTGTACATATTTATCCAGATTACTTACAGGGGACGCATTAGCAGTTTATCATACCACCAGCATTGGTGAGAAAAATGACTATAATGCTCTTAGAGCGGCACTTCTGCAAAAATTCCAAATGACAGAAGACCAATATCGATCAAGATTTCATACATTACTACCTCAATCTAGCAGAAATTTTCGTGATTTTCTGTCACACATACGACTAACATTAGAAAGATGGATCGAATTATCCAAAATTGAAAAGTCGTATGAAGGTCTCTTCGATTTACTGATGCGCGATAAGGTACTTTCGTCTGTAAATCCTACATTTCTCGCATTTTTACACGAACGGAAACCTTTATCTATGAAAGA